>CAUYUJ010006513.1:142500-232500 GCA_963575745.1 Prorocentrum cordatum
CAGATATGTATCTCTTTCCGGGCTCAACGGTCGTTCATGCTCGGCGACGTCCAAACGCCTGGAACCTCTCTCGGAGCACGTTATGGCCAGATTTTAGACCTGGATCTAGCCGTGGCGACGAGGGCTCGACTGGAGGCCCCTCGAAAGACAATTACGCTACCGAGGAACCCCACATACTTATATTATGGCTGGGGTGATGATAGCTGAAGTGAAGCATGTGAGAATGATGTTGGTGGCCGTTGCCCCGCCGACACCGCAAGGACGACCGTCACGGGTAGCGGCCGCGCTCAGGGACCACCCTGTGCGCACCCCCTGCGGTGTCGAGAAAACGCCACGCCTGCTGTGCCCTGGAAGACCGTCACGGATAGCGGCCGCGCTCAGGGACCACCCCGTGCGCACCCCCTGTGGTGTCGAGAAAACGCCACGCCTGCTGTGCCCTCCACGACCGTCACGGGTAGCGGCCGCGCTCAGGGACCACCCCGTGCGCACCCCCTCTGGTGTCGAGACAACGCCACGCCTGCTGTGCCCTGGACGACCGTCACGGATAGCGGCCGCACTCAGGGACTACCCCGTGCGCACCCCCGCGCTCAGGGACCACCCCGTGCGCACCCCCCTTCTGGTGTCGAGAAAACGCCACGCCTGCTGTGCCCTGGACGACCGTCACGGATAGCGGCCGCGCTCAGGGACCACCCCGTGCGCACCCCCTCTGGTGTCGAGACAACGCCACGCCTGCTGTGCCCTGGACGACCGTCACGGATAGCGGCCGCGCTCAGGGACTACCCCGTGCGCTTCAGGGACCACCCCGCGCGCTGTGTGTCACGCATTTTGTGGTGTCGATATGTGACTTCGGCCGCGCTCAGGACCACCCCGTGCGCACCCCCTGTGGTGTCGAGACAACGCCACGCCTGCTGTGCCCTGGACGACCGTCACGGATAGCGGCCGCGCTCAGGGACCACCCCGTGCGCACCCCCTGTGGTGTCGAGAAAACGCCACGCCTGCTGTGCCCTGGGCGACCGTCACGGATAGCGGCCGCGCTCAGGGAACACCCCGTGCGCGCACCCCCCTTCTGGTGTCGAGAAAACGCCACGCCTGCTGTGCCCTGGACGACCGTGATGGATAGCGGCCGCGCTCAGGGACCACCGCGTGCGCACCCCCTGTGGTGTCGAGACAACGCCACGCCTGCTGTGCCCTGGACGACCGTCACGGATAGCGGCCGCGCTCAGGGACTACCCTGTGCGCACCCCCGCGCTCAGGGACCACCCCGTGCGCACCCCCTGTGGTGTCGAGAAAACGCCACGCCTGCTGTGCCCTGGACGACCGTCACGGATAGCGGCCGCGCTCAGGACCACCCCGTGCGCACCCCCTGTGGTGTCGAGAAAACGCTGCGCTGCGCTGTGTTATGAAGTGTGCTACGCGTGTCTCATGTCTGTGTGTATGTGTCTGTGTTGAGAAGGGGAAGTAGGAGGTGAGTGAGTGAGCGCGGGTGCGACGAGGCATGGCAGAAAATCAGAACCCCACTACGCATGTGGGGAAAAATGCCCACAAGCCTAGATCCACCCGCATTCAGCCTCTACATGTCACACCTCATCCTCCCCACCATCAATATCAGAATAAGTGCCCTGGGCATCCTCATCATCATCGTCGCCATCGTCATAAGCATCATCATCAGCAGCAACGTCAACGTCATCAATATCAACAACGTAAACAACATCATCAACGCCAGATCCGCCATCATCATCAACATCGTCGTCATACTCATCGGCATCATCATCCGCAGCACCGTTCCCATCGTCCACACCCTCACCCTCACCCGCGTCACCATCATCAGTATCATCATCATCATCATCATCATCATCATCATCATCAGCAGCAGCAGCAGCATCATCATCGTCAGCAACAACATCATCGTCAGCATCAGCATCATCATCATCATCATCATCGTCATCATCATCATCGTCATCATAATCATCATCAGCATCATCATCATCATCATCATCAGCACCATCGTCATCAGCATCATCATAATCACCATCATCACCATAATCATCATAAGCATCACAATCGTTATCATCATCACCTTCATCATCGTCACCACCACCATCGTAAGTCTCATCATCCTCATGATCAGCATCAACATCATCAGCAGCAGTACCGTCAGCATCAGCCGTATCATCAACATCATCAGCAGCATCATCAGCATCAGCATCCTCATCATCATCGACATCAGCATTATAATCAGCATCGTCATCATCATCAGCAGCATCAGCATCAGCATCAGCATCAGCATCAGCATCAGCATCATCTGCATCATCATCATCATCATAATCATCATCAGCAGCAGCAGCATCAGCATCAGCATCAGCATCAATATCATCAGCATCATCATCATCATCATCATCATCATCATCATCAGAATCATCATAATCATCATCATCATCGTCGTCATCATCACGCGTTCCTCGCGACTGGTCCGTAGCTGAGCTAGCCCTAACTCGCAAGCAAACCGTCTGGTTTAGGCGTGGGACAGAGAGAGAGAGGGAACGAGACAGAGATGGGACGAGACAAGAGAAGGGCTAGAAAGGGATTGCCCTGCCCATCCACTCCCCGCTGCCACACCAGGGTTGGCCCAGCCGATAATCGATCCTTCCCCCTTCCCTCCCTCCCTCCCTCCCTTCCCTCTCTCAATCGAGGGGCGGCTGACAGGCCTCTCTGCCCCAAGCACCTCTCCAGCTCGTCCGACCACCGGCCGCGCTGCATCGACCGGGCCTCTTCGAGGCTGGCGGTGATCTGCACCTCGCGGGGAGCGGAGAGGGCGAGGAGGAGAAGGAAGACGGAGGACAGCGACCGGGGGGTATCCTGAGGTCAAACGTCGGCACAGTCGGGGCGCTGAAGAAGGAACCCTTTTCGTTGGGGAGGGGCTCGGTGGTCCTTGATTGTTTTACAATTTGCCTCAGGTGTTCCTGAGGCTTTCCATGGGAAGTCGAGGTTTGACTTATAGAAAAAAGGGGCCTCGTTCCATATTTAGGGTTCCTGAGGTCAGCGCCCCGGCTGCATTTGGACAAGAGCATGGGGCATCCTGAGGTCGAATTGTCGGTGACTGGACCCGAGAGATCGGGCTCGTGGAGTGCCGGCATTTGCTCTGGGCCATCGCGAGGCCTTGCAGACTGCACCGTGCAGGAACTCTGCGTGGCGGGGCTGGGCTGCCGCCCGACCCTGCCGGCGGCCCCCACTCTCGGACTGGGCCCCGCCCCTCTCGGGGCAACCGCCCTCTCGGGCGCGCAGGCGGGGGGGCGTCCCCAGGGGGCCACGGAACTGCAGTGAGCCCCATCGGGGGGGCCGAGAAGGCGGCGGTGCCCTGGGGCGGGGCGCCCCAGGGGGGGGATTTGGGGGAGGCAGAGACCTCCAGGCGTCACCTGAAAGTTCGGGGCGCTGCAGATGCCTCGGGCCTTGGGGGCATCAACAGAAACACTCGCGACGAAAAAACAAATCTTGCAGAGGGGTCGAGACTTACGCACCGAAAACAGAGAAAACAAGCATGCAGGGCCAGAGGCCTGGGAGGGTCTCTTGTGGGGATGAGGGGCAAGGGGGGGGTCAGAGGAGGGAGGTACAGACAAAATTGAGAGTAAGGATGTGCGAAAAGGATGCAAGCCCCTTGGATGCCCATGCCGAAGCTTTTTGAGCGGGGCTGCCCGTCGAAAGGTGTTAGGGATGGCGCGTGGAGGCAAGGATGCAAAGGCACCCGCGAAAAGGTTGCCGTCCTTACTGTCGACTACGGCAGTGTGCGTCAGGTTTGGGGGGGCCCTCGCGGAGGAGCTCTTGGATGCCTTCAGGGGCTTGGCGGGGTGGGTGGGGGCCTGGGGGGCCCAAAAATGTACCCCACCACCACCTCCCTCACCCCCTCCCTCTCCCGGGAAAGAGGAGAGAAGGAAGAAGGGTAGAGGAGAGAGGGGGAATCGACGCGGTGGTGGTGTATACTCTCTGGGCCCCCACAGGAGGAGGGCGGGAGGAGGCAGGAGGAGGAGCAGGCGGGAGGGAGGCAGCGCGGGAGGCCGGAGGCGGGGGGGCGGGAGGGGGGGGAGCGGGGCAGGGGGCCAGGGGCAACAGGAGGAGGCAGGAGGCGGCAGGGCGCCCGGGGTGTCTGGAGACAGGGCGACGGACAGGCACGCGCGGCGTGTCCAAGCACGGCCCACTGCTGGGCAGCGCGGCGGGCCTCTCGGGCCCGAGGCGGGAGGCAAGAGGAGGTGGGAGGTCGGAGGAGGTGAGGGGGAGGAGGTAAGGAGGAGGAAGTAGGAGGTAGGAGGTGAGAACAGGTGAGGATGAGGAGGAGATAAGAGGAGGAGGAGGAGGAGGAGGAGGAGGAGGAGGAGGAGGAAGAGGAGGAGGAGGAGGAGGTAGGAGGAGGAGCACGAGGAGAAGCAACGGGACCTGTTGCGGGGGCTCCGCTTGCGAGCAGTGGAGGCCCGCTCTGCTGGATTCCCTCGGCCGCGCTCAAGGTCATCTGGATTCGCTCTCGCCTCCGCAGGGAGATCCCGTCGCCTTGATCTCAGTAGCCCTCGCCCTCGCCTCCGCCGTACCTTGGGGGTCCAAAGCGGTGCGGCGTGGCAGCGTGGTGACCTCGACATCCCCACAAAAGCCTCACCGCACGGTCAGTCACCGCACGGTTTGGAGGCCTTGGAGGCCCCAGCCGCTCGGGAGACATCCTCGGAGAAAGACCCAGGTCCCAAAACCGTGCGGTCACCCAAAATCCCCACCGACTCACCCTACGGTGTGGTCGCCGTACCATTTGGGACTTCCGAGCAACCCTTGGTCGGGCATGACCACGGCCTCCTCCTTCGGCTCGTGGATGACGATGTTGTCGGGCAGCGGCATCTTGGTGCCCATCTTCCCCTCCGGGTCGTACGCGAGCATGATCTTCACCTTCACGCCGAGCATGCCCTGGCGCATGGACACGTGGCGCACGGCCTCGTCGATGTAATGCTTCTTCGGCTCGCCGGTGGAGATGAGGTAGCCGTCCTTGAACTTCATGGCCTTCGCGCGCTGCGCGCGCAGCTTGCCGCTGATGATCACCTCGCAGCCCTTGGCGCCGTTCTCCATGATGAAGCGGACCACACCGTAGCAGGCGCGGCGGACCGCCAGCCCGCCCAGGAGCTTGTAGCGCAGCGACTCCGCCTGGGCCATCGCGCACGCGGCGCGGTTCTCGACGCGCTCCGCGAAGAGCTCGACGCTGTTCTCGGGGAAGCCGTAGCGCTTCTGCACCACGGCGGTCAGCTCGCGGATGCGGCGGCCCTTCTCGCCCAGCACCTCGCGGGTGCGCGTGGCGCGGATGATGATCTCGGTGCGGATGGGCGTGACGCGCACCTCGACGCCAGCGTAGCCGTCCTCGGCCAGCGTGCGCATCAAGAACTCGTTGAGCTCCGCGTAGAACACCCCGTCGGCGACGAACTTCCGCTTCTTGGACACCTGCGCCTGGTTCGCCATGTGTCCGTGGGTGTGGTGGCCAAGAGGGGGGCGCGGCAGTCAGGCAGGTGGGCGGTGCCAGGCGGTACTGTAACCCTGAGCCAACATGACAATGGACGGTGCAGGAAAAGAGGGTCAGAAAGGAGCGGCGATCCCCCGACTTGGGAGGAGCACGGCTGGGCGTCACAGGAGTCCACATGCTCCCCGCAACCTGTCCTGCCCAGCCAGATGAAGCAGCAGCAGCAGCAGCAGGAGGGACAAGGTTAAGATGAGCAGGGGTAGCTCGTGGCTAACGGGGTAGGAAGACGAGGACCATAAGCAGGACACTGAAGAAGGAGGAGTAGGAATGGCAGGAGCAGAAGACTAGCACGACTCGAATTAACCAGGTCGGCCTAGTCAATAGGGCTCGCTCATGTCAACTTCCCTCATTACACATGAAGGCTCAATGGATACACAACTTCATATCGGGAATGGACTGCGTTCCCACCAAGCGAACGGAACGCGCTCGCGCGCTGGCCCGCTTCGGACGACCTGGCGACGGGGGAGAACGCGGCCCACGCACGGGGGGGAGCGAAGCTTCAGAAAATCTGCGCGCGGCGCTGCGGAGTTCTGGTAAGGCTGGCGCTTAGCTGCCCCGACACGCAACACGCATCACGTAGCGTAGTGGTACGGAGCTAAACACGTAGACTGAAAACGCAGGTCTGACGCGATGCGTTCGCCGATACGTTGAGCCAACACGCAACGTATTGACACGGACGTCTTGAGCACGGTACGTGTTGCGTATCAAGACGGGACGGGCGCATCGAGGTAACTGAGGGTTGGCGAAGTCAAAACATGCGCGCGCCGACGCACCACTGCCACTTGATCAAAAGGTATCTGCGCGGCCTCGCGCGCGGCCCCGCTGCCGCCTTCCCCGCAAGATCGGTGAGCGAACAGTATGCGCTGATAATACATGTCTGCTCAAAAGTGAGACCATCTCACGCTAAGAAAATCGACTTCACTCCAAGCGTGCTCGTGAACCGTAGTCCAGGTCGAGATCTGCGAACATTATACCGAGGAAGGAAGCTCCAAGAAAACGCCAAGGGCCCAGTCCAGATTCTTGGTCTTCTTGAACGAATTCTGGAGTCCATGAACGTTGAAGCTTCCTCTTAAGATTTCTGGTGGGTGTAGGCGGGAACATCACTTTCGCGCGAAGTCTGAACGGGGCCAGAGCGAGAGCGACACTGCGCCCGTTCGCGCGTGGCCCCGCTCCCAACGACTGGGCGAATGGTCACTACGCGCCGCGCTCAAGCAGGAGCGCAACGTTCCGACGAAATCTGCGCCGTGTCTGGGCGACAGCTAGCGTTCGCCCGCTCGCGCCCGTCCCCGCTGCCGGCGGAGTGGCGAGCAAAAAATGCGCGCCGCGCTCGAGCGGGAGCTCAACTCTCAAGAGACATGAGCGCAGCGCCGAAGCGACAGCGACATTTCGCCCCGAGGGAGGAGGATGAGGAGGGAGGAAGGAGGGAGGGCGAGGGAAAAGAAAGGCGTAGGAGGGAGGAGGAGGGAGGAGGGAGGAGGGAGGAGAAAGGAGGAGGAGGAGGAGGAGGAGGAGGGAGCAGGAAGGAGAAGGAGGGGGGAGCCGACCGAGAGATCTGGAGATCGGCGGCTGCAGAAACTCCAGTAGTCGGAAGTTGACTCCCAGACCCGCACCTCCATTTGGCACTGGGAGCCCTCGAGCCGAAAAACGCGAAACGGCTACGCAAGGAGGACGAGGAGGGGGAAAAATGGCGCAGGCCGATGCGCCTCCAGCATCCGCCAGGGCGAGAGCTGGAGGTCCAGTTCTACGAGGAGGAGGGCGATGATGAGGAGGAGGGGGAGCAGGAGGAGGCGGAGAAGGAGAACGGCAACATAGGAGGAGGCGGGAAGGGAAGAAGGAGCTCTTGCCGGGCGTGGGGCGCGGGCGCTGCCGCCGGGCGCTGGGGGGGGCCCCGCTCAGCCAGATCCCGTCGCCTGCTCTCAGTAGCCCTCGCCCTCGCCTCCGCCGTACCCCTGGTCGGGCATGACCACGGCCTCCTCCTTCGGCTCGTGGATGACGATGTTGTCGGGCAGCGGCATCTTGGTGCCCATCTTCCCCTCCGGGTCGTACGCGAGCATGATCTTCACCTTCACGCCGAGCATGCCCTGGCGCATGGACACGTGGCGCACGGCCTCGTCGATGTAGTGCTTCTTCGGCTCGCCGGTGGAGATGAGGTAGCCGTCCTTGAACTTCATGGCCTTCGCGCGCTGCGCGCGCAGCTTGCCGCTGATGATCACCTCGCAGCCCTTGGCGCCGTTCTCCATGATGAAGCGGACCACGCCGTAGCAGGCGCGGCGGACCGCCAGCCCGCCCAGGAGCTTGTAGCGCAGCGACTCCGCCTGGGCCATCGCGCACGCGGCGCGGTTCTCCACGCGCTCCGCGAAGAGCTCGACGCTGTTCTCGGGGAAGCCGTAGCGCTTCTGCACCACGGCGGTCAGCTCGCGGATGCGGCGGCCCTTCTCGCCCAGCACCTCGCGGGTGCGCGTGGCGCGGATGATGATCTCGGTGCGGATGGGCGTGACGCGCACCTCGACGCCAGCGTAGCCGTCCTCGGCCAGCGTGCGCATCAGGAACTCGTTGAGCTCCGCGTAGAACACCCCGTCGGCGACGAACTTCCGCTTCTTGGACACCTGCGCCTGGTTCGCCATGTGTCCGAGGGTGTGGTGGCCAAGAGGGGGGCGCGGCAGTCAGGCAGGTGGGCGGTGCCAGGCGGTACTGTAACCCTGAGCCAACATGACAATGGACGGTGCAGGAAAAGAGGGTCAGAGAGGAGCGGCGATCCCCCGACTTGTGAGGAGCACGGCTGGGCGTCACAGGAGTCCACATGCTCCCCGCAACCTGTCCTGCCCAGCCAGATGAAGCAGCAGCAGCAGCAGCAGGAGGGACAAGGTTAAGATGAGCAGGGGTAGCTCGTGGCTAACGGGGTAGGAAGACGAGGACCATAAGCAGGACACTGAAGAAGGAGGAGTAGGAATGGCAGGAGCAGAAGACTAGCACGAATCGAATTAACCAGGTCGGCCTAGTCAGTAGGGCTCGCTCATGTCAACTTCCCTCATTACACATGAAGGCTCAATGGATACACAACTTCATACCGGGAATGGACTGCGTTCCCACCCAGCGAACGGAACGCGCTCGCGCGCTGGCCCGCTTCGGACGACCTGGCGACGGGGGAGAACGCGGCCCGCGCACGGGGGGGAGCGAAGCTTCAGAAAATCTGCGCGCGGCGCAAACTGAAAACGCAGGTCTGACGCGATGCGTTCGCCGATACGTTGAGCCGACACGCAACGTATTGACACGGACGTCTTGAGCACGGTACGTGTTGCGTATCAAGACGGGCGCATCGAGGTAACTAAGGGTTGGCGAAGTCAAAACATGCGCGCGCCGACGCACCACTGCCACTTGATCAAAAGGTATCTGCGCGGCGCCTGGGCGGGAAGGAAAGAGTTGGCCGCATTGCGCGCGGCCCCGCTGCCGCCTTCCCCGCAAGATCGGTGAGCGAACAGTATGCGCTGATGATACATGTCTGCTCAAAAGTGAGACCATCTCACGCTAAGAAAATCGACTTCACTCCAAGCGTGCTCGTGAACCGTAGTCCAGGTCGAGATCTGCGAACATTATACCGAGGAAGGAAGCTCGAAGAAAACGCCAAGGGCCCAGTCCAGATTCTTGGTCTTCTTGAACGAATTCTGGAGTCCATGAACGTTGAAGCTTCCTCTTAAGATTTCTGGTGGGTGTAGGCGGGAACATCACTTTCGCGCGAAGTCTGAACGGGGCCAGAGCGAGAGCGACACTGCGCCCGTTCGCGCGTGGCCCCGCTCCCAACGACTGGGCGAATAGTCACTACGCGCCGCGCCCAAGCAGGAGCGCAACGTTCCGACGAAATCTGCGCCGTGTCTGGGCGACAGCTAGCGTTCGCCCGCTCGCGCCCGTCCCCGCTGCCGGCGGAGTGGCGAGCAAAAAATGCGCGCCGCGCTCGAGCGGGAGCTCAACTCTCAAGAGACATGAGCGCAGCGCCGAAGCGACAGCGACATTTCGCCCCGAGGGAGGAGGATGAGGAGGGAGGAAGGAGGGAGGGCGAGGGAAAAGAAAGGCGTAGGAGGGAGGAGGAGGGAGGGAGGAGGAGGGAGGAGAAAGGAGGAGGAGGAGGAGGAGGAGGAGGAGGGAGCAGGAAGGAGGAGGAGGGGGGAGCCGACCGAGAGATCTGGAGATCGGCGGCTGCAGAAACTCCAGTAGTCGGAAGTTGACTCCTAGACCCGCACCTCCATTTGGCACTGGGAGCACTCGAGCCGAAAAACGCGAAACGGCTACGCAAGGAGGACGAGGAGGGGGAGAAATGGCGCAGGCCGATGCGCCTCCAGCATCCGCCAGGGCGAGAGCTGGAGGTCCAGTTCTACGAGGAGGAGGGCGATGATGAGGAGGAGGGGGAGCAGGAGGAGGCGGAGAAGGAGAACGGCAACATAGGAGGAGGCGGGAAGGGAAGAAGGAGCTCTTGCCGGGCGTGGGGCGCGGGCGCTGCCGCCGGGCGCTGGGGGGGGCCCCGCTCAGCCAGATCCCGTCGCCTGCTCTCAGTAGCCCTCGCCCTCGCCTCCGCCGTACCCCTGGTCGGGCATGACCACGGCCTCCTCCTTCGGCTCGTGGATGACGATGTTGTCGGGCAGCGGCATCTTGGTGCCCATCTTCCCCTCCGGGTCGTACGCGAGCATGATCTTCACCTTCACGCCGAGCATGCCCTGGCGCATGGACACGTGGCGCACGGCCTCGTCGATGTAGTGCTTCTTCGGCTCGCCGGTGGAGATGAGGTAGCCATCCTTGAACTTCATGGCCTTCGCGCGCTGCGCGCGCAGCTTGCCGCTGATGATCACCTCGCAGCCCTTGGCGCCGTTCTCCATGATGAAGCGGACCACGCCGTAGCAGGCGCGGCGGACCGCCAGCCCGCCCAGGAGCTTGTAGCGCAGCGACTCCGCCTGGGCCATCGCGCACGCGGCGCGGTTCTCGACGCGCTCCGCGAAGAGCTCGACGCTGTTCTCGGGGAAGCCGTAGCGCTTCTGCACCACGGCGGTCAGCTCGCGGATGCGGCGGCCCTTCTCGCCCAGCACCTCGCGGGTGCGCGTGGCGCGGATGATGATCTCGGTGCGGATGGGCGTGACGCGCACCTCGACGCCGGCGTAGCCGTCCTCGGCCAGCGTGCGCATCAGGAACTCGTTGAGCTCCGCGTAGAACACCCCGTCGGCGACGAACTTCCGCTTCTTGGACACCTGCGCCTGGTTCGCCATGTGTCCGAGGGTGTGGTGGCCGAGAGGGGGGGCGCGGCAGACAGGCAGGTGGGCGGTGCCAGGCGGTACTGTAACCCTGAGTCAGCGAGAAGGAGAACGGCAGCGAGAACGAGACGAAGGAGACGTGCAAGGGCGGGGCGGCAGGAACATGCCCATGCCAATTTCAGCGAAAGCCGCAGCGGTAGGAGGGGCGGCAGCAGGAGGGTAGGAATCCGCCAACCCTGTCGGCGTGTGTGAGGGGCTTGTCCGTTCAAGTCGTCATCTCCGTCATTCGTTGGTCGTCGTCTCTGTCGTCCCCTTTCCCTGCCTCCCTCCTTTCCCTGGGCTCGTCGAAGCTCCCCACTTTCCCAGGGACCTCCTCAGCGCGCCAGCCAAAGAGAAAATAAGCAACGTAGTAATTGAGTCGAAGGGAAGCCCCTTCCCTTCGATCCCTCCCCCGCCGGGGGGGGGAGGGTGGGGGGGGTCCCGGGGGTGGAGCGGGGGCCAGACGCCCGGGGGGGGGGTCAGATACGACGCCTGGGAGTCCCGGAGCCCAAAAAAGCCCAAAGACGGGCCAAGAGTGCCCCAAGAGGCCCCAAAGACAGTCCAAGAGAACCCCGAATCGCCGAACGATCTGTCCAAGACGCAATGACGGCCTCCAGACGGCCCAAGAGGCCTGCAAGGCGCCTCTACGAGGCCTCCAGGAGCTTTCTCACGAGAGCCCCAAGAGGCAAAATCCATTGATTTCCCATACGCTTTTGAAAATGTTTGGCGTTCTTGCCTCTTCCGCTTCCCGACGCGCCAAGACGGCACAAGAGGCCCCCAAGATCGCCCCGAGACGGCCCAAGAGGCCCCCAAGAGGGCCCCCTAACGGCCGAAGAGGGTCCCAAGACGCCTCCAAGACGGCCCAAGAGGCCCCCAAGACGGCTCCAGGAGAGTACCCAGACGGGGGACCCAAACGGACATTTCGAGCTTTCAGCCCCAAGAGGCCCACAAGAGGCCCCGAAGAAGCCCCAAGAGGCCCCAAGAGGCTCCCAAGGGGCCCCCAAACTGACCCAAGACAGCCGAGGAGAGCCCCAAATTGTCCAGGAGGCCTCCAAGAGTGCCTCGAGACGGCGCAAGAGGAGCCCTGGACGGCCCAAGACGGCCTCAGGAGAGCCACAGGCTGTCCCAAGAAAACATCTGGCCTCCTCCCCTTCCTCCTCCTCCTCCTCCTCCTCCTCCTCCTCCTCCTCCTCCTCCTCCTCCTCCTCCTCCTCCTCCTCCTCCTCCTCCTCCTCCTCCTCCTCCTCCTCCTCCTCCTCCTCCTCCTCCTCCTCCTCCTCCTCCTCCTCCTCCTCCTCCTCCTCCTCCTCCTCCTCCTCCTCCTCTCCTCCTCCTCCTCCTCCTCCTCCTCCTCCTCCTCCTCCTCCTCCTCCTCCTCCTCCTCCTCCTCCTCCTCCTCCTCCTCCTCCTCCTCCTCCTCCCTCCTCCTCCTCCTCCTCCTCCTCCTCCTCCTCCTCCTCCTCCTCCTCCTCCTCCTCCTCCTCCTCCTCCTCCTCCTCCTCCTCCTCCTCCTCCTCCTCCTCCTCCCCTCCTGCTCCCCCTCCTCCTGCTCTCCTCTGCCTCCTTCTCCTCGCTCTTGCTTCTCCTCCACATCCTTCTCCCCCCTCCTCCTCTCTCATCCACCTCCTCCACCCTGCCCCCCCCCCCCCTCGTTTTCATCTTCGTCGCTCTCAGGGTCGGCGGCAACAGCCGTAAGGCCTTCGCAATATGACCATGTCAATTTCAGCAAAAGCCGCAGCGGAAGGAGGGGCGGCAGCAGCAGGGTGGGGCGGACAGAGGCGGGAAGAAGGAGAGGAAGGAGGGGCATTCCAGGGCTCGCTCCGTCCTCACTCCTGTCTCTTCCCCCTCCATGTGCGGTTCACACGGCTCCTGCCAGAACCGATACTGTGCCAGCACCAACTGTTGCCCACACAGGGCCACACACCTAGGCGCCATCGCGCCAGATTCCTCTCCAGGGGCACACTACTGGCCCCAATCGGAACGGAGAGCAGAGGTGAGAGTTTTTTTGAATAATCAAAGCACACATGGCGATCAAGAAACACCATGCTTCTCCTCAGTTCCAGTCCTCCTTTCAACAGTCCCCTCAATGTGTCGCGACCTCTTACAGTACTCAGAACGACCGCGTGGCAGCTCCCCTCCTCCCCCTCACTTTGTGCTCCGCGTTTGCATACAGACCGTTTCCCTCCTCCCATACCAAGTCAGAACTATGCGAACCAGTCTCAGGCCCACTAGTTCTGCCTCAATATAATAAGGCCAACGCCAGGTTGAACTCTTTATGCGCTGTCTGCCCCCCACACATTGGCAAAGGGCCCGCCTGGCAGGGGCACACGTGGCCCCAGGAAATTCAGCGAGCAAGGGGGGCGCCATGCCTCTACACCTAAGAGAGGGGGCCATGCATCGACGGGCCAGGCGCACGACATGCCCACGCTCGACAAGATTGCAGTTTGGGCGGTGGGCGTGGGCATGATGCCAGGCCCCCCTGGGGACGCGCCAGAAGATCAGGGCCCAAGCCGGCAAGCAGCAGACCAAGAAAGGTGGGGACTCTGGCGGGCCAGCCAAAGATAATGCCAAGGGTCCACTCGCCATCGCTCGGACGTCTATTCCCCGTGCATTGTTCGATTTCGTGCGTGCTTTTGTGGCTCCATGATCCAGGATGCTCCTCGATGGCCCTCGCCGATGGAGAAATGCACACGCCCGAGCGATGCCAAGGGTCCATCGCTGAGAACCTCGCAGCGCACAGAGGAGGGGGCCACGGGCACCGCTGGAGGGGACGGCAGCAGGCAGGCACCCGGCCCTTCCAAGACGAAGCATTCGCAGCCCGACGATCACTCAGGCATGCAATCAACTTTGGGCAGTTCGGAGCTGACGCGCAATTCACCTTAAGGCAATAGCAAGACTGGCACGTCGGAGGTGTTTCGTGCCCTCCCCACCACCCTCGCGCCGGACGAGACGCACGTGCATCCAGCTTGGAGACTCCCCCCATCCAGCTTGGACGCTTCCCCTCGGAACTTTAGAGTACGCAAGGGCATCGCAAGGCTTTGGGCCCATGCAAGAGTGCCGTTTTTCTTCAGCTGAATTCTCCACTATCCTTGAGAACTCGCAACAAAGAATCAGCGACCTTCGGCGGGGGATTGCGCTGGTCAACTTTCAGACTGCGAACGCTCGGGACCCCATCACCAAAATCGAAGAACTGCAGCAGATTGCAGCTTCGCTTCAGAAAAATAAGGCTGATTTACCCTTGGTTTTTCTGCGGGGAACTGCTCTCTCTACTAAACTCGCTGGCCGAAGCGACTCGGATACGAGGCGTGAGAGGCGGGTGGCACGGCACGCATCTCGAAAACCACACCTTGGCCAAAGGGACAAGCGGAAGAAGGGAGGGAGAGCCAGACGGCTCAAAGGGAGGAGAGCCAGAATCACTTCGGAGCAACGTCAATGATGATCGATGAGACCGACACCCCAAACCCCGTTAAGCCATTTATGCGCACGCACCCCAATGACTTACCCTTGGTTTTTTCTGCGGGGAACTGTTCTCTCTACTAAGCTCGCTGGTCGAAGCGACTCGGATCCGAGGCAAGAGAGGCGGGTGACACGGCACGCCCCTCGAAAACCACACCCAAGTCAGGTTCCCAAAACAGAATCGGTTCTCACACCGTGAGGCACCGCGACCGTAGGGCGCTTAAAGCAATGAAAACAACGGCACGATGGAAACACAAGGGGATCATCGCCGATGGGCGCGGGCGGGAAACGTGTTTCCCGTGGCCGTCTCGGGCCATAACACCTGGGCATCGCAGGCCCTGGCGGTTGAAATCGGAAGGCGAAACGTTACCAACAAAAGTCGCGACAGAAAACCGAGTGACTCCTTGATATCTACACATGTGGGACTGGAGAGCGGAGAGCAAGTGAGCGGGAAGTCGGGCAGCAATCTGTTCACTTACTGACTGGGAACAACGAATTTCCCATGGGAGCCCGATTCGCGCTGCCTCTGACACAAGCCTTATCAGCCCTCTGGACAGTGACGAGTCATTCACGGATACGAACGCTACCCTTTCTCATGTCTGCACGCAGTCGAAAGGACAAGGCACTCGGGACATCAATAGCCTTCACATATCTGACCAGAAGCCCCGAGGCACACACATAAGAAGGCGCTGCAAACCGATCTCCCACGACCAGAACGAACAGCCCCCTCTCGCCTACCGGCAATGCAAAGCGGGCTTTGGCAGCACTCGGCTGCGCACAACAATCTCCACGAATTTCTCCTCGCACAGCCCGGCGTGCTGGGGCAACCACATCGGGTGGGCCATCCAGGTCGAGCTGAGCCGAGCGCCCTTCTCGTACCTGACCACCGAACGGTCCGACTTCCAGCCGCCCCGCGTTCTGACCTCCGCGAGCATTCGGCGTCGCGTGGCCATGTCCGAGCTGGCCCCACTGTGCCTGGCCAGAGAAATACACCACCAGGTTCAACCCCAGGTCGCGAGCGGCTCTCTGCACAGCAGCCGCCAGCTGTGGGTAACTCAAAGACCCGCTCGCCAGGCGGGCGAGATCGCAGAGCGCGCAACACGGGGGTCAGGCTGGCCCACCAGTCGTGATCGTGCTCGGTCGTAACGTCGTACTCCTTCGCCTTGGACGGCACGCCCTCGATCTCTGGATTCAGCTGCAGCGCCCAATGGGTGGCCACGCGACTCGAAGGGAAAAGGAACTCTGGCTTCAGCGCCATCAACTGGATCGGGCGTGCATGTGTGCTCCACATCAGCCAGATGAAAAGCGCCATGTCGTACCTTCGCACACTGCACGGCCCGTTTTCGATGGCACACCAGATCGGCCACGCCTCGGGGAGACGGGGAGTGGATGGGCTCAGGTTCCGCCATCCCCCCAGATCCCTCCAGCTGCGCTGCAGCGCGCGAGGGCCCTGCTTCCCCGCCGTCGGCCGAGCGTGAACTACCCCAGCCAGCAACTTCATGCCGCGAGCAGCGGTCACTCCCCTTCTGATCTGGTGGTCGATGTACTGCACCAATCTGCTGTCCAGCTCCTCGATCGGGATGTCGGTTACCCGCCTCGCGCCGCTGTACTGGTGCACCTCCTGGGCGTACTGGGCCTCGGTCCGAGACCTGACTGCAGCGTGCTCGCCCAGCGTAAGAAGATTCAGCTCGGGCAACGCCTCGGCTACCAGCAGCTTCTCCAAGGCGCCTCGATTGGCACGCGGGAGCGCCCGATGCCTCGAAGCAGGGGTGGTCTCCTCCTCCTCCTCCTCCTCCTCGCCGTTCGAGCTCGAAGCGTCCTGGGAGCGTGGATCCGCCCTGATCCGCTCCCCCAGCTGCTGCAGGATTAGCCCCACCTCGTCGTTCGAGAGGCCTGGCTGGCAAGCGCTGCGGGCTAGCGACGCGACTCCGAGCTCGCCTTCGGCCTTCAGGATTCGGAAGTGCGCTGCAGTGATGCGGGTGCCGCCTCTGAGGACTCCAGTCGGCGCTTCCTGCGCGGGGCCGCAGCCGATTGATCTGCGAGCCGCGACGAGGCTAAGACCGGCACTCTGGCGTTCGATGT
The DNA here is from genome assembly GCA_963575745.1 of Prorocentrum cordatum. Lineage (NCBI taxonomy): Eukaryota > Dinophyceae > Prorocentrales > Prorocentraceae > Prorocentrum > Prorocentrum cordatum. The sequence goes on from CAUYUJ010006513.1 coordinate 158,848, forward strand.
AAAAGGCCCGGATGCATGAAATCTGGCTTGAGCCAAAATGTCTACGGACCTCGGACGAGCCCCACCGAGTCCCAGGGCCTTGCTTTTGTCACGGGTACCCAGGGTGGGATCAGAGCCAAGCGCGCCGAGACAATGCCCCAGACAATCAGTGGGATTCGCAAGCCTAGATTCAGCCTTTGAGTCCGAACAGAACCTCCCGCCGAGAGCCCGGGGAAGATCGGACAAGGATTCAAAAACTTGCCGAGGGTCGCCATGCGACCTTTTAAGACCACAGGGTTCCACCGCTTCCCCACGGGTCTGGACAACGTCGCGGGAGGCGCAATCGCGGGGGGGGGGGCGGCCGACATCGCCCTCTTTAGGCGCTACCGAGTTCGACTGTAAATCGAACAAGCGCGAGGGGGCATCGCCAGGATTTTCTCTCCGAGGGGATCCATCGCACAGAGAGATGCACGTTGCGACTGAGACACCACGCCGCCATCCTGCGCAAGACGACCAGGTTTTTAAAGCTCCGACATCGCCACCTGCCCACGGCCAGTGCGAGGCCTAAATTATCTGCAAACAGAAGCTGGCGAACGTTGCGGCCAAACCTGGTGCGAGTCACCCTCTCCGGCCCGCGCAGCAGGCCACGGGCCTCCAGGACCGCGACGTCCTCGGGCCATGTAAACCTCCAGCCGCCGACCACGCCCAAGTCGGCAGACTCGGTCCTGTAGCTCGGCACCTCCGCAAACTGCGGGTCGGGCTGGAGATCCGAACGACCCAGGCAGGCATCCACCAGCAGCGGCTCCTCGCGAGGAAGCTCAGCGCCCAGCGCGTCGGCACGGGCACCCACGTGCCCCTCCGCCAGGTAGCGGTCGCGCTCACGGCAGCGGCCCACCGCAGCGACCTCCGCAGGGTCGAACCGGCGCGAGCAGATGCCGTAGCCCGTCTCCGAGGCGTCCGTCGCCACGACCAGAGGGTCCCAGTCGGACCCCCAGCGTTGCGAACACACTCCAAGTCTCACGCCCCGCGCGGCCGCAAAAAGTGGCGCGGCCCAAAACTATCTCCAGCTGCCGTCCAGAAACGCAGCGGCGATCCGCCAAAGCCAGCAGGGCACCTCGGGCGCGCCAGAAGCGCTTGGCGGTCAACCGCGCATGGCGGCGGCGCCCGTCCAGAAGCACTCCCAGCGCCTCAACGCCCGAGTCCGAGGTGGCGATATCATGCACGGCGAGGCCCCTCGCCTCGAAGGCCGCGCAGACGTCCTCCAGCTTCGACGCCACTATGCTGCCGTCCGAGCCGAAGACCCCGATGTTGTCGACGTAGATGTAGCGCCTGGTGTCCGAAGCTGCGTCTCCTCGCATCGAGAGGACCAAAGGCTGGCCTCGGTCGCATAGTAGCTCCGCGCGGCTAAGCACCAGGCTGGCAACCTCCTCGTCTATGTCCTGGGCCATGAACAAGCCCCACGAGAAGCCCATCGGCAGACAACGAGGCATAGGGGTTACCATATCGTCGGGCCCAACAGGGCCATGCAGAGTCTCCGTCAGCCCGACGTCGGCAGCGCGAACGGAAGGCAAACCTAACCAGCGAGACCGCCAGGTCGGGGTGCCAACCCGATGGAAAGCATCTTGGACGTCAGCAGTGCCGCAAAAAATGTAAAATAATAGTCCTGGCCATCAAGTAGCTCGACTTCAATCCGACCGAGACCTTCGGCTGACGCGTGGCGGCGCAAATTGCCCGCTGGTCCGCCTCGCGTCGAGAATCAGCCGAAGCCGCCCGTTCTTCTTGCAGGCGAAAAAGAGACCAGTGCGCTCATGGGCCCACCCACCGAATACCAGCATGCCCCTGGCCTTCAGGTCACGGACGAAGCGGGCGTAGAGCGCGGGGCTGCTGGCGAGCTGGGGGGGCCCACGTAGCATCGCCCAGCACCGTCATCAAAACTGCTGCTGAAATCTGGAACCAGTTTGTGCTCTCCTGCGCCCTCCAGGAAACAACCGCCACGGTCCCCGACTAAGTCCGAGATGTCTGGGACGCTGGCCCTCATTCTCGGGCAAGGAGGCCCGACCACGCCGGCACGGCGCGAGCATAGTCGAAGAAGCGCCCATCCTGTAGCCAGACGCCTTCTCGCAGAGCAACTCCCGAAGGGCCACGTCTGGCAGCTTCTAAAACTCCCGAGCACCCTCGCGCACCTGCAGCTCCGCGGGCGCCTCCAGTTACGCCAGGCTCTCGCCCAGCTGCGGGGCGGCTTCCCGACGCGGGAGGTCACGACCGCAACCGGCAGGGCCTGGCCGACCTCGGACAGCACCAGGGCGGCTGGGGTCGGTCTTGGCAAGCCAATTAAGTGCATTAGACGACGCCTCCACCAGCTGGCGCACGTGGCCTCGGGCCCGAAATCGCCCACGACGACGGCCACCAGCGGCGGGGACAGCCTCGCGCCAGGGAAGGGCCAGCGGGAACTGCTCAAAAAGGCGAGGGCGACCAGGCGCCCGAAAATCCCCCACCTTCAGCGGGCTGTGGCGCGGAGGGCCTGTCCACAGCCCGTCATCCTGTTCAGCCACCCTTCGGGGCTGCAGAGCCTCTGCCGCCCCGCCCGCCCCGACCTGCATCAGCGCCGCCCCCGCGGCCGCGGCCGCTGTCGGCAGCGCCCTGGCCGCCTCCAGCATCGACGCCATCTGCTGCAGGCCGCAGCCGGCGCGCCGGGGGCGATCGCGTGGCCGTAGCTCGCCTCGCCCTCGCACGCGGCAGCCACGCGCCGAGAGGGCGCTCCCCCGCCCGCCGAGTAGGCGTCGATCACCCCGAGCACCCCCCCGACCATCTCCTCGATGCCCGCGGAGGCCCCGAGGTTGAGCTGGTCGTGCTCCCCGAACAGTTTGAAGCTCTCAGTGGGCGCGGTCATCTCGTGGCAGACGCGGTCCGTCTGCGCAATGTTGCTGGCGCGAGCGAACCCCTGCCACCAGCGACGCGGATCGCCCCCGCAGCGCTCGGCGTGCCGAACGAGGTGCGGCGTGCAAGACGGGCCCTGGACCTCCACGACCGAGATCAGCTCCTCCCTGCTTTCCTGCACCGCCTTCTGACCTCGTCGTAGTCGACCCACAAGGTACGGACGCCATCGTCCGAGCAAGGAGGAAGCCCATCAAGGCGACGAGCAACCACATCTGAAGGGCCCACAGCATCACGCGACACCGCGTAGCGCGACTTCAGATTCTCGACGAACTCCACGCAGTCATGGTTCGCCACCGCCTGCACCCGCAAGGAGCTCCCGCGCCTGAAGACCAGGCCGCCCGTTGATGTGATGACGACATCGCCAGCGCGAGGGGCAACCTCCATGCCCAGCGCCTCGTGCCCATCAGCGTTCTCGGTCACCAGCCACACCAGGCCATCGCGAGGCGCGGGGCGCTCAGGCAGGACGGCCAGGTAGCAAAAAGAGCCCGAACCGAACTGGTAACCGTGAACCGGCGGCTCCTGCAACCGAACCGCCCGAACCGCAGCCCGAACCGGACCGGCTGAAACCGGACCGGGCGGTTCGAACCGAACCGGCCGGTCGAAACCGGCCCGAACGGCAAGCCCGAACCGGGTGGAACCGAACAGGGCCCCGGGACTCCCCACCGGCCCGGGGGGTGCCGGCACCCCAACCCCCGGTGCCGGCACCCCCCCCCACCCCACCCCCCCGTGCCGGCAACCCCCGCCGGTGCCGGGCACCCCACCCCCCCCCGGTGCGGCACCCCACCCCCGGCTCCCCCCCCCCCCCCCGTGCCGGCAAACCCCCCCCCCCGGTGCCGGCAGCCCCCCCCCGGCGCCGGCACCCCCCCCCCCCCGGTGTCGGCAACCCCCCCCCCCGGTGCCGGCACCCCCCCCCCACCCCCCCCCCGGTGCCGGCACCCCCCCCCCGTGCCGGCAACCCCCCCGGTGCCCGGCACCCCCCCCCCGGTGCCGGCACCTCCCCCCCCCGTGCCGGCACCCCCCCCCCCGGTGCCGGCACCCCCCTCGGGGGTGCAGCAGGGCGCGGGGGAGGGGAGGCGAGGACCCCCTCCTCCCTCCTCCTCCTCCTCCTCCTCCTCCTCCTCCTCCTCCTCCTCCTCCCTCCTCCTCCAGGCGGCAATTGCAGCTCCAGGGCGGCAAAGCAGCTCCAGGCGGCCGAACCCCGCCCTCTCCGGGCCCCCGGAGGCCCGCGTTTTCCGGCCCCGGGGCCGCGGAGACGAGGGGAAGAGCGGCATGAGGGAAGGGGCCGAGAGGTCCGGGGGCTCCCGACGACGACGACGACGGCGGCGACGACGACGACGACGACGGCGGCGACGACGACGACGACGACGACGACGACGACGACGACGACGACGACGACGACGACGGCGACGACGACGACGACGACGGCGACGACGACTGCAGCGAGGCACCTCGCCGGGCGCGGAGCCGATGGGCGCGCGAGCCTCCTCGCTCCGCGCTCCTGGCACCTCGCTCCTCGCCCACCTCCTAAACCTCCTCCTCCTCCTCCTCCTCCTCCTCCTCCTCACTCCTCCTCCTCCTTCTCCTCCTCCGGCCCAAAACCGGCCCCCCCAAAACCGGACCGTCCCGCGACCGCCGAACCGAACCGGCATAACCGACCCGGACTGGCAAAACCGGACCGTCCAAAACCGGACCGGCGCCGAAATCGAACCGCTGCAACCGAACCGGTCCGCCGCCGAACCGGCCCGAACCGGCCCGAGCCGGACACTTCCTGAGGTAGGGCGCCACGGCCCCAGGCGGGGCGGCCTCGCCATCGGCCTCGGCCGCCTCCAGGTCGACGGGCAGCGGAGCCTCGGGGGTCGCGGTGCCTCCAGCCAGAGCAGGCGCCACGGCAGCAACTGCCTCGCCTCCTGCAGAGCGGCCGGGGCGACGTCGGCGGTCGACCCCGCCAACCGGCTCCATGGCGCCGTCCGCGTTGACGAAGTACGGCAGATCAGGAGGCTCCCGTCCCGCAGATCGCACCCGTGCCACAGCCAGCTGGACTTCGTGGCGGACACGGTCGTCGCTGGGATAGGCGTCGCCTGCGAACCTGTCCAACCTGCCCCGAAGCGTTCGGGGACAGGAGCCAGCCAGATCGAGCATCACCAAGCGCTCGCCCTCGCCAGCATCCATGGAGATGTCTTCCTCGTAGAAGTCCCCATCTGGCGTCACGATCCACCACTTGGTAACTTCCCCAGCGGCGTCCCGAAGCCCAGGGCCCATCAGACCCTCTCGTGCCAAAGGTCCTCGCCAGGGTATCTGATTGCCACGAGCCTCCCAGGGAGCAAGCTACTCGACAACTCCCGCACCAAAAGAGACCTTCCTGTGTCCCCTAGGCGTTCCCGACGGGCGGGTACCAGCGCCATGACGACGAGCGCACACCCACTGCCACCCGCAATAGATCACAAGAATCACAGGAATACTGGCCTGACCCGCGTAGATGGCGCCAGTCGTCAGCAACACCACGTGAAAGTCGTGATCGGCCGTGATGCAGGTCAGCTCGCACACGCAGGAGACCGCGAGAACACGCCGAGCGATGTCCTCCACCGCCTCGGCCGTCAGGCTCGCGCCGCAACAGCTGACCTCGACCGTCGCTGGTGCGGGAGGCGCCACCAACTCCGCAGGCCCTTTCGCGGGCACCGACGCACCGCGGTACCATTCGCGGTCGGCGGCGCCCCGCAAGATGAAGGTCAGGGTCGCAAGAAGGACCCCGATCACCGACAGCATTCGGTGCCAGAAACCCCCGAGCCAGGATGACTTCGGAACAACGTCAATGATAATCGATGAAACCGGCACCGCAAACCCCGCTAAATCATTTTTGTGCACGCACCCCCAATAGTTGGCAACCCGGTAAATGGAAGCGGAAGAGAACGCGAGGCAGCTAGGGTTCTTGTTCCGTTTAAGCCAGTCGGATCTTGACCAGGCCAACACTATGCTTGCATACTTTCTTGATCAGACCCCAACGGCGCCAGCTGTCATGGACGCATTCATACGCGCAGAGAACCTCTCATATCGACAGCAGCAGCAGCCATGCTGATTGCGAAATCAGAAATGCCGGAGGGGCACAGCTACACCATTGATGGATCTCTCTCCTGTTTCTGCTCCACCAACTCCCTCCCAATTCACCAGCTCCGATCCGCCAGCCTCTGCGTCGGTTCACGCAGCGCTGCACGCCAAAGCTGATGGCATTGCCAAGGAGGTGGGCAACATTAAAGCTGCGTGCGATGGCAACTTTGAGGCCATGCACGAAGCCATGGAAGTTATCACAAAGCAGTTTACGTAAGTTTCTCATGCGGGGCAACCAGTGCCAGCCCCTAGCGCGGAGCCTGACACCCTGCGATGGGGGAATGGCCCAACCTGTTAGCAGGGAGTCAAGACCCATGCAGACGACCCTTTTCCAGCTAGGCTTGGCCGCCTGTGGTGAGCACGGCTACAGATGCACTGCAAATGGATCATCCTGTCATATCTTCGCTGGAGGTCGTGCCGCCAGCTTCTAGGTCGTCGCGGAAAGCGGGTTGAGGCGTGCGCGATGCCGAGGGTAAAGAACTTGCGGATGCAGCGGGCAAAGAACCGTCAGCAGGTAGACGGGGAAGGGCAGCAGCGCCAGACAGAAGAGGGGCCAGGGGCTCTGTTAGCTCTTCGCGAAGAGGCATCGGAGAAGGCCCCTTGCAGACGATCCACCAGTCCGAGGCGTCCCGATGAGAAGCCGTGCGGTCGCGGCTTCCGCGACGCATCGCATGACTCGGACATCGGCGATGAAACAGCGCCGTCGGCGTGGAGAGAGTCGGGCTCCGCATCGAGCCGCATCGCCGATGCATCGGCGACGCATCGGCGATGCATCGGCGAGGCGGCGCGCCCCTCCGACCCCATCCACTCGGAACCCACGCAGGAGGCCTGGACCCGAAGCAGAGCCTGCCTGCCCGCCCCATCCTCGCCACGCGGCGGAGCCCCCATCGTCGTGCGCCGCGGCCGCGCGGCTGGAGGGCCTCGGCCGCACGGCCCATCGCCGCGTGCACGGCCGGGCCGCCGCAGGCGCCGTGCGCGGGGATCCAGCGCCGCCGCCCTCAAGGGCCCGCGGCGAGCCAGCGCGAACACCGCCCCGCACCGCGAGCCTGATGCAGTGGCGGACGTGAGGACGAGGATGAGGATGAGGATGAGGATGACGATGAGGAGGCGGAGGAGGAGGATATGGAGGAGGAGGAGGAGGAGGAGGAGAAGGAGGAGGAAACGTGGAGGAGGATGCCTTGGAAGAGGATACCTTGGAGGAGGAGGAGGAGGAGGAGGAGGAGGAGGAGGAGGAGGAGGAGGATACGGAAGAGGAAGGAGGGGGGAAGAAGGAGGATATCTTAGCGGGGGGTACCTTGGAGGAGGAGGAGAGGAGGAGGAGGGAGAGGAGAGGAGGAGGAGGAGGAGGAGGAGAGGAGGAGGAGGAGGAGCAGGAGGAAGAGGAGAAGGATACTAGGGCCCCGCCCCGCGCGCACCACAGCGCCAATGGAGAGCGCCTCCGGGGGAGCCTCGCCGCGGGGGGCGCGTCGCCGGGAGTCAGGGAGGGATCAGGAGGGGGACGAGTCATTGGCGGATCACGGAGACGGGGGAGGGATCAGGAAGGATCAGGGAAGGATCAGGAACCATAGGGAGGAGAGAAGGAGCAGGAAAAGGAGGAGGAGGAGGAGGAGGAGGAGGAGGAGGAGGAGGAGGAGGAGGAGGAGGGGGGGCGAGGCGAGAGGAGGGGGAGGGGGGAAGCGAGGGGAAGTGGGAGTGCAGGGGAGGGGAGCTCGACCCGAAACCGCTGCGTGTGTCAACGCCGCAGCCCTGAACCCCGGCGGGAAGAGGACGAGCCCCGCAAGGAGTTCCTCTCGACGCCCTGCGCATCAATCGAGCCCTCAAAGGCAAGGCTGCACAACAACCCACAAAGCGTGGCCGACGCCGCCAAGTAGCGCCACAAGTTCGCTGCTATCCTCCACACCACCGCCGTCGCCATTTGCTACCTGGGACACCGGACGCTACTGCTTCCCAACAAGAAAGCGGGGCACTCCAGGTCGGAGCTCTCCAAGATGGCGCCAAATCCGCCCACCATCGGTCAGGAGGGGCATGGCCCAGGCGCACGAAGAGGACCACTTCCCAAGGAAGGACAACGGGGTCCCCACCATTTCGGCGAACTTGACGACCCTTGGCCCCCACCCACGGATGACTTGGAAGGTGGGGACCTCGACCCGCTCGGGCTCGGAGCCTCTCTCAACGACGACGACGACGACGACAGTGACGTCCCCTCACGCAATCGCCCCTTTGACCATGACAACACAGCCGTGGACAACCCCGTTGAGTCGGCTAAAGCCCAGCTCTCTAATGCCAAGGGAGGTCAGAACACAATGGCCACTCACCACGCCCAAGGCAACCAACCCTCCAGGGCTCCGACAGGGCACCCACCAGGGCTCCGACGGGGACGGCAGCGAGCCTCGGGACGACGGCCGCCAGGCCACCGGGACCGCCCAGCCCACGGACCGCACGCAAGTTACCACGCAGCACCTCACGGCGACGCGGGTTCGCAAATCCTGGCCGAGGGCACGTGCGCGGCCCACGGAGGGGTGGGGAGCCAAGGAACGCTCTGACATAAGCAGCGGGGCCACGAAGTCGAAGGAGACATCATGCCCCCGGCCATGGGACCCCCGCCCCAGCCATCGCCCCACTTCTCTGCTTGTCGGCGGCGAGCCTGGGGGGGGGAAGTGAGCGGGGGCGGGCCTTCTCGGAAGGCTTGGAAGGCCTCGAACAGAAAAGAGAACCGCTCGGAAGGCCGGAGGGCCTTGGAGAAGCCACGCACCCTTCTTAGGAAAACGAACTCCATACAACGACGCTTTTCACGACCCTGCGCTGACACGGGATCCTGGTGTATACATGTTTCGTTGTTTCCCCTAGAAAACACGGGGGAAAAGTATGCACCACACCACCCTTGGAAAACGGGGGGAAAGTATACACCACACCACCCCGACGTCGTCCCTGATCCTTAAAAAGTCGTGGGATTGGAAAACAACCCGCCACTGGTAGTGGATCTGTTCCAGCTTCCGAGCTTCTGAGAAGGCCCTCTCCCTAGCCTGTTCCCCCCCCCCCGGCGCGCCGCCTATCCCTTCCTTCTTCCCCCCCCCCCTCTCAGCAGGTACAAGGAGAGGCGACACCAGCACCAGCAGGGCGAGGAGGTGCGAGGCGCAAAGGGGGGGGGGGGTCTCCCTGGCGGTGTGGTCCCCCCCCCCGTCGCTCGAGGCATCCCCAGCCTCCCAGCTCGGGCTAGGCATCGTGGACATTCCTCGCTGGAGGTGGGCCCCCCCTGGTGGTGTTGGCGTCGCGTCTCCCCCCTCCGACCTGCTCTCAGGGCCAAGCTTCGTCTGCTCATCCCCCTTGGTTCGGGGAGACGTAAGACCTGGGTACAGGGGACTCGGAAATCCCCGACGAGGTCGTCAAAAAAATGACGAGGCCGAGCCTGCATTTTGACGAGGCCTCCCGCTGCAGACATCCCACGAAACTCCTCCTCGTCAAAATCCGAGGCGCGCTCGTCAAAAAACGATGGTGAACCCGAGTCCTGGCAAACCCGGGTCTTACGCTCCCCCGATGGGTCCTCGCTCTAGTCAGCCGAGCTGCCCGGCGCCTCCCCCGTCTGGTCCTTGCCCTCTTGGAGAAGCGCACCCTATCTCACCACCGCCACCGCAAGCACCCCCCCAGGGGCCCACGCCCGGACCCCCCCTCGGCGGCCTCGAGCGCGACCACCGCGTGGACGTGCCGGCGCCTCGGCGGGGCGCTGCAGGTCGCCGCCGCCCCCCTCCGCATGGGAGATCTACTGTTAAGTCGGGCGTGTCCCCCTACAGGGGGAGTTGGGGCGAAAAATAAAACATGCCCCAAAAATACCACCCAAAATGCTCAAAAAACATGTCATAAAATAATCCCCAGACTATGTTTGGACTATGCGTGAATACTCCCGCTGTAGAGGGACAGGCCCGACTTCAATCTACTGACCCGGGTCAATGCAGACCCGGGTCGGCAAGGCTCTGCAGGATCCTGCACCCAAAGCAAGGTCGGTGCGACCCTGACTCTGCAGGATCCCGCAAGGTCCCGTTCTCTGACTTCCCCCCGCTTGCACGGACCCCCGTCCCTGTTGAGCCCCGACCCAGCGCTCCCCCCTCGAGCTCCTGGCGCGCGCTAGCGGAGGGAGCGGTGAGGCGGGAGCAGCATAGCGGCAGCAGGAGGGGAGCCACTGCGGTGCTCGGTCCCTCTGCTGCCGCACCAGCGTGCCAATGGTGAGTCGCCGGTGCGCCGTTCCGTGTGCAGGTGTCGCACGTCGAAGCTTGTCCGCACAGGTGAGTCTAGAGTTGTGGATGCCATGACAATGGACGCTCTAAGAACCCTATCATTGAATTAAAGAGGTGTTCAACACGTGTAAAACATGTTGCCAAAATGTTTCAACCATGCTGCTTACAGATGTAAAACATGTTTGAAACATCGTTTAGAAATCTGGGAACTATTTGGCAGCATGCTTCCTCTCCGTTAATCGCCTTCCGCAAATCTAGAGCAGGAGGGGATGGGAGGAGGGCTGGATCGCTTTGGAAGGAGGAGGAGCAGGGAGCGGATCCAGGGGCCCCCAGCAGAGGCGGGTTCCCGGGCCCCGCGGGAGCCGCTTCAGGGTGACCGCTCGACGCGTCGCCCGCGCTCCCGCGGGTGCCCAAGGTTCCGCAGGGGGGGGGGGCAGTGTCAGGGTCGAGCAGCAGGGGATCGGACTGCAGGGGAAGCACATGCTGTTCCCCGTCGGCGACCGCGGTTAGCGGGCGCGGGAGCGGCCACAGCAGTTGGCGGGCGCGGGAGCGGCCACACAGCTTTCGGGGGCATCCGTGTTCTTCCAGAGGCCGAGTGACATCACCACGGCAAGAGCTAGAATGGGCTACACTCTCTAGCTGCAGGGGACAGAAACACACACACACACACACACACACACACACACACACACAAACACACACACGCACTCACTCACTCACTCGCTCACTCACACACACACAGACTCACTCACTCCCTCACTCACTCACTCACTCAATCACTCACACACTCACTCACTCACTCCATCTCGTCACCCCCATCCCCCTGTCCCCCCCCTACCCCCCGATCCTCATCCCGCCCTGTGCCCTCCAACCCCCACTCCCCCCTTGAGGCGCGGGCATCACGCTGTGCTCCGTGTGCCCGTCGACCGCGGTCACGGTGCACGGGGCGTCCTGTCGGCGCAGAGGCGCGACACCCTTGGCAGGTGCTGGGAGAGCGTCGCTCCTCCTCGTGGTCACCCCCCCCCCGCCCTCCCACGTCCCCCCTTCTCAGCCACCGCCTCCTCCTCCTCCTCCTCCGCCGCCGCCGCCGCCGCCGCCGACCTCATCCTCCTCGGAGTCCCCCTCATCATCGCCTTCCTCCATCAGTATCATCACAACCATCACATCATCATCAGCAGCAGTCCGATTCCTCGTCTTCCTCCTCAGCATCCTCGTCATCATCGTTATCCTACCATCATACTCACCGTCGTCGTGACCAGCACAATCATCTTCGCCACCACCATCATCGTCCACATCCGTCATCAAGTATCCCTCGCCTGGCTCCCCCTTCACCTCCTCATAATCCTCACCTGGGTCCACTTCCTCCACCCTCCTCCTCGTCCTCCTCGCGCCTCCTGGGACCTCCTGGTCAATCCTGGTGCCTCCTGGAGCCTCACAGCCTACAATGGGGCGAGAATGAGGTGCGAGCAGGAGGGAAGAAGTGTCGTGACGACCCTGGCGTTGACTTCTGACACCGCGTGGATCGTTCAACCCTCAACGACCTGTGGCCCTTCGATCGTCTCATCGATCGGCCTATTCTAGGCCACCGGCGGCGTTCAGCCTTGGACGCCCGTGGCACGGTCGCCGCCGCGTCGACACGGCACAAACCTACCGTAAGGCCGTTAGGGAACACTTCCCTCCAGGAGCGCGGGAGGCTTACTCCAGGTCGCCGAACACAAAGGCCAACCTACATGCTCCGCATCTGCGGCGAACTGATTGAGAACGAGATGCGCATCACCGACATCTCGGACATGCGCGCTCCGCCCTGGAAAGATGACCTCGCAAAGCGGCTGGACAAGCATGCCGTGGACTAGCATCTTCTGCAACAGTGCCATCTGCGTTTCTCCATTGATGGGCTGGACGGATTCGCCCAGGTCTAGCAAAGCGTCCATCTGAGGGGTGCAGGAGGTGGTAGGCAGAGCAGCAGAGCACGTGTGCAGCGAGGATGGAGGGGAAGGAGGAGGAGGAGGAGGCAGAGAAAGCCCAGGATGCCAGCAGCGATGCTGCAACGCACGCGTCCCCTCCTCCACTGCGGAAACCGCCCCCCCCCCTGCACGACGAGCGCCCGGTGGGCCCTGCAACGAAGGCGAGCGTCCGTTCTGGTATACCCCCCTGCGTTTCTTCGAGCTGGAAAGATGGAAGCTCAAGGAGGTGTCCAGGATGAGAAAGAAAGGAACGATGCTCACACCGTGAAGGATGAGAATGTTCAAGAAAGTGTCCAGCGATAGCCCCGTTTTGGAAAGGATCGGCAATCGTCCCGTGAAAATTGCAAATTCAAAATCTGGCCATAGCTCGGACGTCCACTCCCGGTGTGTGTGTGTGTGCGGTGTCGTGCGCTATCTTCTCGAAGGATGATCCGGGATGCTCCCCGATGGTCCCCGCCGAGAAAAAATGCACACGTCCGAGCGATGCCAAGAAATCGTTGTCATGAACTTTGCGAGACAGTCTCCAGCGAGAACCCCACTAACAAAGAAGCTGCCCTCCACCCGTGCAACTGCGGCAAAATCTGGGGCATCGGGCCACAGTACTTGAGAGAGGATCAATCAAAATCGCATGTCCTCCTCCTCCTCCTCCTCCTCCTCCTCTCCCTCCTCTTCCTCCTCCTCATCCTCCGCCTCCTCCTCCGCCTCCAACTCCTCCCTCCACCGCCCGCCCCCTATCCCGAGCTTGTGGCAGGGTCATCAGCTCGCCGTTGTCGTTGTCGTCGTGGTCGTCGTCGTGGTCGTCGTTGTCGTCCTTCTGGGTCGGCGGCACTGGCCGTAAGGCCTTCACAATATCAATCAAAATCGCATGTTGAAAACGAATCACCCCCCACCGTGTATCTCTCTTGATTGAATCTGTCAACAAGAACGAATGGGCACGGCGCTGAGGCGAGAGCCGCGTTTAGAAAACGAACCTGGGGCGACATGTGGAGTTGCTTGTAAGGAAGAGGGGCGGAGGGAAACAGCAGGGAGGGAGGGAGGAGAAGAGATGGAAGAAGAGGAGGAGGAGGCGAACACAAGTAAGGAAGAGCATGGAGGGAAGGGGGATCCTCCTCATCCTCCCCCTTTTCCTCCACCTCTCGACCTAATTCTCCGTCCCCCCATCCCCACGGCGTCCTCTCGCCCCCCCGATCATGTTCTCTCCGTCGCCGAAAACGTCGATCACGACGACGACGACGACGATGATGACCACGACGACGGCAGCGGCGACTGCGGTGACGACCCGCGGCAGCGGGCCAAGCCGCGCCTCGCTGCCCACCGCCACCACGCGGCCCGCCTGCCAGACGCCGTCCAGGTGGAAGATGGCCGGGTCGCCCGCGAGCAGGTCGTCCCCGCCAGCGAGCAACACCTCCAAGGGCGGCAGCGACACAAGTGAGGGGCCCGAGCTGGGCGCGGACGTGCCGAATGCTGTGCCCTCGAGAGACCCTCGAGGATCGAGGAGGCAGACCCTTTCCCCACCCGACAGGCCAGGCGCGTATATTCCAAAGAAAGAAGCGCCCTGCCGACATGGCCGCGCCCATTGGGAGCGAGGTGAGCTCCCTGAGCTCCCTCTGGGGCCACGATCTGCGCGAAGGGTGTGCCGAGATGGGCTCGGGCCCACATGGCGCCCGCGCCCGTCTCGAACCGCAGGCGGAGCTCCCCCAGCCAGGTGCGATGGGTGCGGGCGGTGTGCCGACGAGGGGGCGGCGGCACTGCGGGGGCGGCGCCCCACGGAGGCCGCGATATCGGGCGGCAAACGGGGGCCCCACGGCGGGGGGCACCGAAAGCGCGAAGGCTGTGCCGGCGTGGGCGCAGCGCCGCCAGGCGGGCGGTGCCCTCTGAGACCGCAGCTGGAGCCGCCCATGGGGCCACGGCACGCCCCCCGAGGGAGGAGGAGAGGGAGGAGGAGGAGGAGGAGGAGGAGGAGGAGGAGGAGGAGGCGGAGGAGGACGAGGAGGAGGACGAGGAGGAGGAGGAGGAGGAGGAGGAGGAACACCAAACAAGGAACGGAGGGGCCTTTCTGGCCACGGCGGGCCTCGGCCGCGAGAACGTGTTATACCCGAACTGGATCCGGGGAGCGGCCCGAACACCAGGACCCCTCCTGGATCCAAAACGATACATATTGCAGCGCCTGGACTGCACCACCTGCCGGATTAAAAAGGCCGGATCGGCCCAAGGCCGTTTGCATCGTCGCTCTCCGATCGGACCTGGATCGTGGACCCTCGATGGGTCTGGGCTCCCGATTTTGGACATGGCCTCCGAGATGACTCCGAAAGCGGGCAGCGCGCCGAACACTGGCACGGCACAGCAGACCATGGAGCACTGACAGAGACAGTTCTGTTTAGAATCGCGGGCGCCAAAGGAAGCAGACACGCTTTGCATCAGATCTTCCAAGCCACGACTCGACTTCCAGCCAACATCAATCGGACTGGATTTATTTGCGTGAGGAAGTCTTGAGCAAAATCGCAACCGAAAATCCGCGATGGCGGTCTCTGGAACATTGTACCAAGGCCCCGCGGCCTAACGGGGCCCGTCCACGCTGAGTGTCCGCGACCTCTGCGGTCCGGACTTTTTAATCGGGGGGTTGTAGGCTCGGCGCCGCCATGCGGTCATCCCTACCTAGACAATGCGCGGAACTCCTTGCGGGGCCACGATCCTCATTACGGGTGTGCAGAATTGGGCGCTGCGCGGCAGCGGCGGAAAGGGAGGCGGGAGGAGGAGGAAACGGGAGGAGGAAGAGGAGGAATAGGAAGGAGGAAGGTGGAGCGTACCATGAGCAGGGTCCCAATGATCGGAAAACACACGATTCGATGAATCCGCCACACGCCACGCAAGTACCAGCGAAAGCGAGGCACCATAGATAGATGGAGGTCAAGCCCGGCGAAGAGCAACGACGAAGGGCGCGCCTCAGTTCACGTCGGGTTCGGAAGGGAGGAAGAGGAAGGAGGAAGGAGGAGAGGAGGACGAGGCGGGGGGGTGGGGGGGGTGTGGGGGGGGGGGGGGGGGGGGGTGGGGGGGGGCGAACCCGAGGGGCCCAAGAGCACAGAAGCTGTCGCCGGCTACCCACTCCTCGCGCTCCTCCCTCCTCCTTGCGCAGCATCCTGAGGCGGACCAGGAGTTACCTACCGCACCTCTTGAAAGAAGAGACCTGGTAGGACGAGGTCCTCTGACCCCAGGCCCCCCGCCCGTATTTTCGGCGGCCTCCTCCTCCTCCTCCTCCTCCTCCTCCTCCTCATCATCATCATCATCAGCAGCAGCAGCATCATCAGCATCATCAGCATCATCAGCATTCATCAGCATCAGCATCGTCATCGTCATCGTCATCGTCATCGTCATCATCATCATCATCATCATCATCATCATCATCATCATCATCATCATCATCAATCATCATCATCATCATCCTCATCCTCATCCTCATCCTCATCCTCATCCTCATCCTCATCCTCATCCTCATCCTCATCCTCCTCCTCCACCTCCTGCTCCTGCTCCTGCTCCTGCTCCTGCTCCTTCTCCCTGCCCTCCTCCTGCTCATCCTCCTCCTCCTCCACCTCTCCCTCCTCCTCCGCCTCTTCCTCCTCCTTCTCCTCCTCCTCCTGCCCATCATCCTCCTCCCCCCTCCACCCTGCCCCCTCTCACCCCCTCCTACCCCCATCCCTTCTCCCCCTTCCCTCCTCCCTCGCCTGCCCCTCCCCGCATCGGCCCACCCCCCCGCTCGCGGGCCTCCGCACACCGCTCTTGCGCCGCCGCGGCCGCCGAGGACGCCTGGCCGCCCGCGGAGGCGGCCGCGCCCTCGCCAGCTCCTCGGGGGGCACTGCGGCGGGGTGCCCACGTTGTCCCGTCGGCGGTTCCAAGGGCGGGGCTCTGAGGGCGAAGACCCCAGACAGCACAGGACTCGGGGGTAGGCAGAAACCACTTACTCTCAACGCCCTTTAGGGAAAGATGCCAGGGGTGCTCCGCGTGCGTACCGCACCACATTCCGAGTGCAAAGACAACGCCCAACAACAACCGAATGCATCTGGCGCCCAAAAGACAACCGAATGTATCCGGCGAGACGCGCGTCAACTAGCGAAACCGAATGCAGACTGCACCGGCACACTCGAATGCCAATATCAAGTGAGCCGGCAAAGACTTCCTCCGACGACTTGTCGGGGGGCGTGCTCTCTCAATGCCCGAAGCACACGACGGGTGCCGATGCCGCCCTGCGTGCGCGCAGGTACGGCAGCGCCTCCTTACAAGGTCGGTGACGGGGCCAGGGCCCCATCAACAGTGAAGGTTGAACTTGTCATACCCACTCCCTATCCTTAGCGTTAGGTCGGGCGTGTCCCCCTACAGGGAGATTTTCGACGAACAAATACTTAAACAAAAATCCGAAATTGTCACAAATTATTCAAAATAGTCCCCAGACTATTTTTTTACTACTCTTGAATATTCCCCCTGTAAAGGGACAGGCCCGACGTAACCTTGGCGCCCCACCCCTCAGGGCCCCATCTTTGCACCGCCGATCCCCCCTCCGCCTGTCGAACGACGCCAGCCGTGTGCCAGGCAAACTCGGTGCACGCTCTCGCGCGTGCTGGCGCGGCGTGCGCCGGGCTGGGCCGGCACACGGCCGTCCCCCTCCCGCCTCCTCGGAGAGGAAGTGTTCCTTTTGCATCGGGCAACCGTCCTCCTTTGCCTCCTCCTCCTCCTCCTCCTCCTCCTCCTCCTCCTCCTCCTCCTCCTCCTCCTCCTCCTCCTCCTCCTCCTCCTCCTCCTCCTCCTCCTCCTCCTCCTCCTCCTCCTCCTCCTCCTCCTCCTCCTCCTCCTCCTCCTCCTCCTCCTCCTCCTCCTCCTCCCCTCCTCCTCCTCCTCCTCCTCCTCCTCCCCCTCCCCCTCCCCCTCCCCCTCCTCCTCCTCCTCCTCCTCCTCCTCCTCCTCCTCCTCCTCCTCCTCCTCTCCTCCTCCTCCTCCTCCTCCTCCTCCTCCGCTCCTCCTCCTCCTCCTCCTCCTCCTCCTCCTCCTCCTCCGCCTCCTCCTCCTCCTCCTCCTCCTCCCTCCTCCTCCTCCTCCTCCTCCTCCTCCTCCTCCCTCCGCCTCCTCCTCCTCCTCCTCCTCCTCCTCCTCCTCCTCCTCCTCCTCCTCCTCCTCCTCCTCCTCCTCCTCCTCCTCCTCCTCCTCGTCCTCCTCCTCCTCCTCCTCCTCCTCCTCCTCCTCCTCCGCCTCCTCCTCCTTCTCCTCCTCCTCCACCTCCTCCTCCTCTCCCTCCTCTCCTCCTCCTCCGCTCCTGCTCCTCCTCCTCCTCCTCCTCCTCCTCCTCCTCCTCCTCCTCCTCCTCCTCCTCCTCCTCCTCCTTCCTCCTCCTCTCCTCCTCCTCCTCCTCCTCCTCCTCCCCTCCTCCTCCTCCTCCTCCCTTCTCCTCCTCCTCCTCCACCTCCTCCTCCTCTCCCTTCTCCTTCTCCTCCTCCTCCTCCTCCTCCTCCTCCTCCCTGCTCCTCCTCCTCCTCCTCCTCCTCCTCCTCCTCCTCCTCCTCCTCCTCCTCCTGCCTTGACAGTGAGGTCGGACCTGCTGCCTTGACAGTGAGGTCGGACCTGCCTGGGTGCGGCAGCATCGGTGTAGCCTCTGGTCTCGCCAGGGGGTGCCACGGCCGCCTCCCTCCTCCTCTTGGACGGCGCCGACCGTGCGCCAAGCCAGCCCGACGCACGCGTGCGCGCGTGCCCGCACACTTTTTGCCGCGGACCCCGCGGACGCGCGGGTCGGTCCAGCGGCCCAGGGGCACTGGACACCGACTTGTGCCCTGTAAGAGGCAGGGGGGAAGAAAGAGACAGGAAGGCCGCGGAGGGGAAGAGCGGGCGAGGGGGCAGCTTCAGAGCGCGCTGGTACACGCAGCGTCTGGTGCACGGTTGGCGTCGTGTCGTTCAAGCTTCCTCGGAGGGGAGGCTGTCTATATGCACTACAGGGCCGAGGATGAACAAACGAGACTGCGTCGACAGTGGGGATGAGCCTCGCTGGGCGCAGGCCCCTGCATCTTCGACTTGAAGCAGAGGCCTGATTCCAGAGCTGAGCCTCGGAGGGGAGAGGCCAGAAGAAGGGCGAGGAGAGGGGTCGACGCCTCTTGAGGTGTTCCTGGTTCTTCGGGGGCGCCTGGGGGCCGCCAAGAAGCCTCTGGGGACCTCTGGGGCCCTCGGAGGCCGCGCCGCTCTACTCTGATTCGCCCCCCATCCCAAACTTCCCTCCCCCACCTTTCCCCCGCCCCTCCACCTCGCTCAGCTGCTGCAGCTGCCCATCCACAAGTTGGTGCCTCCTCCTCCTCCTCCTCCTGCTCCTCCTCTTCCTCCTCCTGCCCCTACCCCTACGCCCCGACCCTCGCCTCTGCTTCCTGCCACTGCATCCGCGTGCCCGTCCCACCCTCCTCTGGCCTCCCTCCTCCTCCTCTTCCTCCTCCTCCTCCTCCTCCTCCTCCTCCTCCTCCTCCTCCTCCTCCTCATCTTCCTCTTCCTCGGGTACACGGGCACACGCTCAAGTCCACAAGACCATTTAATAAACAGATAAGGGCAACAAATTGAGACAGGAAGGCCGAGGCGGCGCCCAAGGAGAAGAAGGAAGGCCGAGAGGAGAGAAGACGAGATGGAAGGACGAGTAGGCGCCGCCGCAGCCTTGTCCCGCAAACCCAGAAGACGATGATAATGAGGCCCTCCCCCATCTCCCTGCCAATGAGCTCTGGGCACAGCTGCGACGGGAAGAACCGAAAGCAACAATACAGCGGCACAGCGGGGATAAAGATGACAGCATGATGGAGTCACAAAAGGAGCAGATCCACCGACCCTGTCGGCGTGTGTGAGGGGCTTCCCCGTTCGAGTCGGGCTTCTCCATTCGAGTCGTCGTCTCCGTCGTCATCCGTTCCATTTCTCTGGGCCCTCCTCAAGCGCGCCATCCAAAGCGAAATTGAGCAACGTCGGAGTGGAGTCGAAGGAAAGCCCCTTCCCACTGATCCGTTCGCAACGGGGAGGGGGGGGGTCCCGAGGGGGTCCCAAGGGGGGTTCCCACCCAGATACGCTTCCCCCCCGCGCGGTCCCGGAAGCCCGAAGAAGTCCCCAAGAGTTCTCCACGAGACCCCCAAGAGGCCGCCAGCGCCCCAATCTCCAACAGGGTGTCCTGACGGGGGAACCGAACGGACGTTTCGAGCCCTCAGCCGGGAGAGGATCCCAGGAGGCCCCAAGAGGCCCCCAGGAAGCCCCAAGAGGCTCCCAAGAGGCTGCCAAGACGCCCCCAAGATGCTCCCAGGAGGCCCCAAAACTGCCTCCCAGAGGCCTCCGAGAGCGCTCCGAAAGACCCCGAACAGTATCCCTGAGGACTCTGACCCACGTCAGCGTCGTCATCGTCGCCGCCGCCGTCGTCGTCGCCGTTGTCGTGGTTGTCCCCCTTCAGGGTCGGCGGCACCGGCCGTAAGGCTTAAGCAATCTCCCAACCCTTGCGAATCGCAACAGAAACTGCACCGATGTGTGCCAGAACACAACATACGAACAAGTTGCTGCTTACCCAGAAAGGCACATGCAGCCCACACTCGTCAGAAGTACAACGACCTAAAGGAAGGATAGCAGTTGCAAACGATTCAAATAACATGCCAACTGCTGAGCTGCGAGAGATTATCCCACGCCGCTTTCTGCCAAAACGGCGGAGTTGTCAGCAGGCCAAGCATATCCGCGTTTGTGTTCCAAGAGAGGGCGGCATCCAGGTGTGCGCGGCGCCGCACGAAGGAACGAGCAGCTCTGCCTGGGCGGCCCTGGCTCCACAACTCCTTCCGCTCCCCAATCTTGGACAGATACTCTGCACCGCCCTGCTCATGTGCCCTCGAAGGCTCCCCTGACCTGAAGCACTTGCCAGGCGCCACCTGGCCTTCTGGGTAGACGGGAGGCCTCCTTCCTGAGCCCCGCCCCTTGGCTGAGGCGAAGAGGGAGGAGAGCTGGGCTGGGCATCACGTCCCAGGTCCCCGAAAGGCGCCCTGTGGCAGGGTGGGCCTCTGGACCCACCTCCGCAGCAGCAAAGTTGAATGTCTTACCCGTCGGCAGCCGGGCTCACTCCTTGCAGGCTCCAACGCTCCTTCTTCCGAGGCGGTCGAGACCGACTTTCCCGGGGCCGAAGCGTGCAAGGCGACGCTCCTGCGCAGCACAGCAGAATGCTCGGGCAGGCCGCCTCGTAACAGCTCGGCCAGTGCGGGCACCACGGCCAAAATCCTGTCGGTAGGGGCTGGGTCTCCGAAAAGAGCAGCTACCGAGCTGAACAGCGTATCATACTTCTGCTGGCAGCGGTCGAGCTCGTCCGAAAACCGTCGGATAGCTCGATCAATAGAGAGGCGGGCCCAGTCTCGCCAGGCCTTCCGCAGAGAGGCAGAACTCTGACGCGCATCGCTCGCGCCATCCTGCACCATTGCCCGTAAGCCAACAGTCCCGCTCCCACAAGTCCCTCACACCCGCCCGGAGCCCCGTGAATTTGGGGTCGAGGGTACGCCGAAGAACAAGGTCCATGAGCAGGGGGGCTATGGAAAGGTCTTGAGCCAAAATGGCTATGGATCTCCTCCTCCTCCTCATCCTCCTCCTCCTCCTCCTCCTCCTCCTCCTCAGTATTCTCCTCCTTTACACTTACACCACATGTATACTACGATCCTCTCTCCCCCGAAAGTGTGTTGAGGGTGTCCGCCAGCCCCCCCCCCCTCCGCGTACTGATTTGTACACACATGATTTGCTCATCCGAGCTGCCTTGCGTGTTGTCTCACTTCGATCCCTCCGCGTCCTCTGTTTTACAGACTGAATTTGCGCGAGCTGGATGTTGATATTGTTTCTTGACATCCCGATTGCTTACAGTTGTTCATTTCTGAGGGTTACCCGAGACCGGTAAGGAATGTGAGGAAAACTTTATTCTGGCACGCAAGCTACACGTTCCCTACTCTGGGCTGTCACAACTACCCCTTACCCTTCCTCCTCATCCTCCTCATCCTCCTTCTCCTCATCATCAGCAGCAGCACCATCATCATCATCATCATCATCATCATCAGCAGCATCAGCATCAGCATCAGCATCAGCATCAGCATCATCATCATCATCAGCATCATCATCATCATCATCATCAACAACATCATCATCAGTATCGTTACCACCCTCCGTATCATCCGCCTCCTCTTCTTGTTCTTCATCATCATCATCATAATCATCAGCAGCAGCATCATCAGCATCATCATCACCAGCAGAGTCATCATCACCAGCATCGGCATCATCATCATCGTCATCATCAGCAGCAGCATCAACAGCATGGTCAGCATCCTCAGCATTATCATCATCAGCATCAGCATCAGCAGCATCGTCATCATCATCAGCAGCAGCAGCATCAGCATCATCAACGTCATCATGATCATCGGAATCGTCATCGTCATCCTCAACATCAGCAGCATCAGTATCATCATCAGCATCATCATCATTAGCAGCAGCAGCAGTATCATCATCGTGTTCATCATCATGCCTCCTGTCCCTCTTTGTCGCTCGTCCAGCTGCCTCCTCTGTTCGTTGTCTTCCTCATCGCTTACCTCGGCCTGCTCATCCCCATCCCTTTCCTCCTCCTCCTCCTCCTCCTCCTCCTCCTCCTCCTCCTCCTCCCCCGCCTCCTCCTCCTCCTCTCCTCCTCGTCCTCTACCTCCGCTTCCCCCTTCTCTCTCTCCTACTCTCCCCTCGCTCATTCTTCCGACTGCACCCCCTCCTGGCGTCGTCGTGGTCGTCGTCCCTGCCTCGCGCACACGCGCCAGGCGCACGCTGAGTCCCCTACCTCCGTGCACGCGCGACGAATCCCCCCCGCAAAAAGCTGGGCCCCCCGCCTGCAGCCCTCGTGGACGCGTGAGAGCACGTACCGCGCGCGCACTCGCCAAACACATGCGCCCCCCTCCCCCCCCCCCTCCGCGCAGCGCACGTACAGTCAGCCCGCATAGTTAAGGATGCGCAATAAGGATGCAAGGGCCTTGGACGCCCATTTCGAAGCTTTCCGAGCGGGGCGCGGCCAACGAAAGTGGCCAAGGATGGGCCGAGGAGGCAAGGATGTAAGGGCAGCCTTGGGAAGGTTGCCCATCCTTACTATGCGGGTTGACTGTAATCTTACGTGTAAAGAGTTGGGCCCCACAAGTTGCCCCCCCCCCCCCCTGCTGGGGGGCCGCGGGCGTATGAAAGCGCGTGCCCGCCGCACACGCGCCAGGCGCGTGTGTTGCGACCCTCCCCTCCGCGCGCAAATTGTTTGCCATGTCAGAGTGAGGGGGCCGAAGGGTCCTTCATTTGTCCCTGGGTGCGGGGCTAAAGTGAGACTCCGTGGTGAGGAGTCTGCTTGTTGCGTTGGTGTTGTTGTTGGTGTTGTTGTTAGTATTGCTGTTGTTGATGCTGCTGCTGTTGGTGGTGGTGTTGTTGTTGATGCTGTTGTTGTTGGTGTTGGTGTTGCTGTTGCTGGTGGTGTTGGTGTCGGTGTTGTTATTGTCGTTATTGTTGTTGGTGGTGTTGTTGTTACTGCTGGTGTTGGTGGTGGTGTTGTTGGTGTTATTGTTGGTGGTGTTGTTGTTGCTGGTGGTGTTGTGGTTGGTGTTGTAGTTGTGGTTGTTGTTGGTGGTGCTGTTGTTGCTGTTGTTGTCGTCGTCGTCGCTGTTGTTGTTGTTTGTTTGGTTGTTTGCTTGCTTGCTTGTTTGTTTGTTTGTTCGTTTGTTTGATTGGTTGGTTGTTGTCGTCGTCCCACCCGCGACCCACCCGCGACCCACCCCGCGATCCACCCCGCGACCCACCCGCGACCCACCCGCGACCCACCCCGCGACCCACCCGCGACCCACCAGCGACCAACCCGCGACCCACCCGCGACCCACCCGCGACCCACCCTCGACCCATCTGCGACCCATCCCGTGACCCACCCACATTGTTTTAACAAAAAATCGGCGCCTGCGGCGGGCTCGTTTTTTAGCTTGAAAAATAATGCGCCCGCGGCGGGCTTCTTCAGAGCCTCGCAGACTGCCGACGTACCCGCCGCCCCCTCACTCTTCCGCAACTGCGGGGTGCTACGGTAAAAATGCCGCCCAAACAAATGCGTCCACCCCTGAGCGCCGTGAGCACGTGAAAACAGGTGCCCCGCGCGCACGCGCCAGGCGCATGTTGAATGCCCCCCCCCTCCGCGCACGTATTTATACGCGTGAAGAGTGGAGCCCACCCCAAGTTGGGTTCCCCGCCCGCGGTCCCGTGGGCACGTGAGAACACCCGCGCGCACGCGCCAGGCGCATGTTGCCCCCCCCTCCGCGCATGCTGGCTGCGCCTAAGAATCCGACGCACCCAAGTTCGGTCACACCCTGGGGGCGTGAGCACGTGAAAGCACGCGCCCCGCGCGCATGCGCCAGGCGCATGGTGGGTCCCCTGCTCTGCCGCGCACAAATTTTCACGTGTGGAGACTCCGACGCGCCCCAGGCTGGGCAAACCCCTGGGGGCCGTGGAAAGGTGAGGATGTGCCCCGCGCGCACGCGCCAGGCGCATGTTGGGCCCCCCCTCCGCACACGTAAGTTTACGTGTAGAGAGCCCAGCGCACCCAGGTTGTCCCCCCACGCCCTGGTGGCCGTGGACGCGTGAGAACGCGTGCTCCGCGCGCACGCGCCAGGCGCATGTTGCCCCCCGCCCCCCCAAGTTGGGCCCCCCCCCGGCCCCTTGGGGACCGTGGACACGTGAGAGCACGTGCCCCGCGCGCACGCTCCAGGCGCATGTTGGGTCCCCCCCTGGCCATGTATTGTCACGCGTGAAGAATCTGACGCGCCCAAGTTGAGTCCTAGGGGGCCGTGGACACGTAAGAACGCGTGCTCCGCACGCACGCGCCAGGCGTGCTCTAGTTGGGCCCACCCCTGGGGCTGTGGACACGTGACACCGCGTGCCCCGCGCGCACGCGCCAGGCGCATGTTGGGCCCCCCTCCGCGCCCAAGCTGGGCCCCCCCTTGGGGGCCGTGGGCACGTGAGAACGCGTGCCCCGCCCGCACGGGCCAGGCGCATGTTGCCCCCCCCCCCACTCCGCGCACGGCGGCTATCATACGTAGAATATCCGACACGCCCAAGTTGGGTCCCCCGTTGGGGCCGTGGACAAGTGAAGAGACATGCCCCGCGCGCACGCACCCAGTCGCATGTTGCCCCCCCCCCTTGCCGCGCACGTGTTTTCACACGTACAGAGTCCAACGCGCCCAAGCTGGGTCCCCTGAGGGGCCGTGGACACGTGAGAAGACATGCCCCACGCGCACGCGCCATGCGCATGGTGGGCCCCCTTACCGCGCACATATTGTCACGACGGGCCGTGGACACGTGAGAACGCGTGCCCCGCGCGCACGCGCCAGGCGCACGTTGGGTCCCCGTCCCCCCGTTCCGCGCATTCATTTTCACATGTAGAAAACCCGACGCGCCCAAGTTCGGTCCCCCCCGAAGGGCCGTGGACACGTGAAAGCAGGTGCCCCGCGCGCACGCGCCAGGCACATTGGGCCCCCCCTCTGCCGCGCGCGTATTTTCATGCGCAGAGAATCCGACGCGCCGAAAGTGAGTCCCCCCTTGGGGGCCATGGGCACGTGAAAGCACGTGCCCCGCGCCTACGCGCATGTTGGTCCCCCCCTCTGCGCGCAAGTATTTCTACGTATGAAGAATGTGGCGCGACCAAGCTGGGTCCCTCGCCTGCGGCCCCGTCGCGGCCGGAAACACGCGAAAACAGGTGCCGAACGCACGCGCGCCGAGACTCATGCTGGAGACCCCCCCTCCGCACACATCTTTTGACGCATCCAGTTCCGGCGCCTGCTGCTCGATACCCTTCTGGTGGAGGGCCTCCTCCTCCTCCTCCTCCTCCTCCTCCTCCTCCTCCTGCACGTCCTCGTTCTCGTTCTCGTCCTCGTCCTCCTCCTCCTCCTCCTCCTCCTCCTCCTCCTGCTCCTCCTCCTCCTCCTCCTCCTCCTCCTCCTCCTCCTCCTCCTCCTCCTCCTCCTCCTCCTGCTCCTCCTGGCCCGCAAAACCTTGGGCCAGAACCCTGACCAGGAAAATGGTCCTCTCGCTGCAGCGTGGGCCTCATTTTCGGATCGGCGCTGTGACCCCGTTGTTCAGAATGGCGCTCCCACCCCAGCGTGGGCCACTTTCTGGATCTCACATGTCTCGCAGGACTCGCAGGAACCAAAGTCCCACAGTACCTACAAGGGTCGCAGGTCGCCCCACAGGTCCCACAAGTCCCACCGGTCTGACAAGTGCCACATGTCCCACAAGTCCCAAGGGTGTCGCAGGTCTCGCACGCCACACAGGTCCGACAAATCTGACCCGTCCCGCAGGTCCCACAAGTCCCGCAGGTCTCGCCGGTGCCACGGGCCCCAAAGGTCTCGCAGGTCTCACATGTCACACAGTTCCCACAGGTCCCGCAGGTCCACAGGTTCCACAGGTCCAAGAGGTGTCGCAGGACTCACAGGCCCCACAGGCCAGAGAGGTCCCCCAGGTCGCAGAGGTCCCACACATTTCCCTTTTTTCTGGCTGCGCACAGCACGATGGGGTCCCTGTGGAGTTCCAGGTCAGCCATGACACGCGTCCGCGGATAAAGAGAAATCAGTGCAGTGGGAAAGAATGAGAGGGAGGGATAGGATGTCAGATGATATGGCGCGAGCGCACCTAGGTTGTCTTCCTCCCCCTCTTCCTCCTCCTCCTCCTCCTCCTCCTCCTCCTCCTCCTCCTCCTCAACCTCACCATGCCTACTCATCAACACAATCCTCATCATCCTCATCCTCCTGCTCCTGCTCGTCCTCCTCCTCCTCCTCCTCTTCCTCCTCCTATTCCTCCTCGTTTTCATCTCTATACTCATCTCGCCGTCCCGCCCCCTTCCCTCGTCGTCTCTTCTTCTCCCTGTACCCTCCACTCACCTCACCTTCTTCCCTCCTTCCTCTTCGTTCCTCCACCTATCCCATTCCGCGCAAAGGTCCTCATCCACCTCCTCTCTCCTCCACCTCCTCCACCATGTCCTATACATCCTCCACCTCATCCCCCGCCGCCTCCATCTCCTCTCTATAGTCATGCTCCTCCTCCTCCGAGCCTCCTCCTCCTCCTCCTCCTCCTCCTCCTCCTCCTCCTCCTCCTCCTCCTCCTTCTCCTCCTTCTCTTCATCTTCCCCTGTGTCACTCTCCCCATCCCCCTCCGTCTTTTCAACCGCCCTCGACCTCCACATCTGCCTCCCGTTTTCCCGCCGGTGGCCTTACACATCCAACTAAGGATGTAAGGCACAAGATAGGAACGACCGACCAGGTCTGGCAGGGCATAGCTACGGAATTGACCGAGCTGAACCGGTGCCTGCTGCTGCCGCCGAATGGTCGCGCTCTCACACGCGCTGAGTTCGTCGCCGCGGCTGGCGGCGCAGCCGCCGCGGTGGCCGAACGGACTCTGCGACTCTGCGGTTGCTGCCTCTGCTGCTGCTGCCGCGGCTGAGACTCGAAGCAGGGCGAATTGGGACAACGGCAGCTTAGAATCGGCCCCCAGACCCCTCCCTAGGTCAAAACGCACAAGTTTTCCGAGCTGCGCCCAGACGTGGCGCCGAGAGGGCCGCTCGAAGGCCAACTGCCGTTGTCTTAACGCCCCCTCCTCCGAAACACTGGTTGGATCACAGCTGGGTTGCTAGGGAGTTAGGGGGGTTTAAAGTGGATGCCAATGTGGGCCACATCTGGCGTGGCCTGGCTCAAAAGTGCGTTGCAAGAGCCGTCAGCGACTCACGGGGGGCAAAGATCTGGACTAAGTGGGCGAAGCCCACTTGGCAGAGCTGCCTAACCTAGGGGACCGGACTCTAAAAACCGACGCCTTCGTCTGGCCTCACACTGAATCTCGCACAGGAAAGCGGATCCTGGTGTATACGGGATCCTGGTGTATACATTGTTTGTTGTTTCCCCCGGAAACCAGAAAAACAAGTATACACCACACCACCCCGACGTCGTCCCCGACCCTCAAAAAAGTCCTGGGATTGAAAAACCGCCCGCCACTGGTAACGTATATGCTCCAATTTCCACTTCAAGCACCTAAATCCATCAACAAGCCAAGTTTGGTTTTTCTTTGGTATCGGCAAGTACCCTACCCGACTAACCTCCGACCTCACCGGTGAAACTTGCCCAGCTGTAGCCCAGGGCCCCGGCCAGACTGCAACGGTGCAATCTCGGGGACTTCGGAGGGCTGCGCGTGCCAGCCATGCACTTGCGTACGTGCCTGGAACGCGGAACGCGAGGGGAGGGGGAGGAATGGAGGGGAAGGAAAGGAGGGGAGGAGAGGTAGGCAGGAGGGGAAGAAGCCGCAGAGCCAAGGCACGGACATGATTACACTGTTTCGAATCCAAGGAGGCGGAGGACACCACCGGGGATACGCCTAAAATCGCGGATATCCAAAAATTGCATGATGCTCCAGCTGGCGCTGGCCAGGGTGGACATGTGCCCCCCTGCAAAACGCGTACGACCCCAAGCAGTGCGGCAAAACGCACGCGGCAAGAAACAGAGCATGCCTGAGGCGGTTCAGACCTGCTGGCGCGCAGGCACTCGAAAAATAAACGAAGCACGGAGGGAAAAGGAGGGCGGGGGGACGAAGAGGAGGGAAGAGGGAGGAAGGGGAGGAAGAGCCAGGCTAGGCCAGATGTAAGCCACATCAGCATCATCTTACAACCCCCCTATCCCCATAGCGACCTTAGCGGTGATCCAAGTAGCCGCGCAGCTGCGGCTTCCACTGCTGCTGCAGCTGGTGCCGCCGCTCACGCTGCTGCGCCCGCTATCTCTGCTGCGTCCGGGACCGCTGCCTGCCAGCGGGGCTCCTGCGGCCTCGGCCTCCACGGGGAGGAGCAGCGCCACGTTCGATGGGTTCCAGCTGTAGCCTCGCGCTCCTCCTCGTTGTCGTCCTCCTCCTTCTCCTCCTCCTCCTCCTGCTCCTCCTCCTCCTCCTCATCATCATCATCATCCTCATCAGCATCATCATCATCATCATCATCATCATCATCATCATCATCATCATCATCATCACCATCACCACCACCACCACCACCACCACCACCATCATCATCATCATCATGATCATCATCATCATCATCATCACCACCACCACCATCATCATCATCATCATCATCATCATCATCATCATCATTATCAGCATCATCACAATCATGCTCATCATCATCATCATCAGCATCATCATCATCATCGTCATCATCTTCATCATCATCATCATCGTCATCATCATCGTCATCATCATCATCATCCTCGTCTGCTTCTTCATCACCATCATCAGCAGCAGAAGCAGCAGCGGTATGACCACCATCATGCTGACCATGCTATTCATGCTGATCATGCTGAACATGCTGATCATGCTGATCATGCTGATCATCATCGTCATCATCATCAGCATCAGCATCAGCATCATCAGCAGCATCAGAATCGTAGTCATCGTCATCATCAGCATCACCACCACCACCAACAACAACATCATCAGCAGCATCGCCATCTTCATCATCATCGACAACTACGTCATCGTCAGCACCATCCTCATCATCATTTCTTCATCTTTGTCATCATCACCTTCAGCATCATCAGCATCCTCATCGTCGCCTTCATCATCGTCAGCAGCAGCATCATCGTCATCATCGTCATCATCGCCGTTGTCATCAGCATCATCATCCCTATCCTCCTCGTCCACGGCATCCTCTTGATGATCAGCATAGTCAGCATCATCAGCATCATCAGCATCATCAGCATCATCAACATTATCATCATCAGCAGCATCATCGCCATGATCATCAGCATCCTCAGCATCATCATCCTCATCATCATACTCATCATCAACGTCGTCGTCTTCGTCATAGTTGTCGTCGTCCATACCATTATCGTCCCCTTGACTCTTATATGATATTCCTCCTCATCATCATCCTCATCCTCAAACTGATCATCACCACCACCATCACCACTATCACCAGCACCATCACCATCACCATCACCATCACCATCATCACCACCAACAGCATCATCAGCATCATCATCATCAGCATCAGCATCGCCATCATCATCATCAGCATCATCATCAGCATCATCATCAGCAGCAGCATCATCACCATCATCATCATACTCATCATCAGCATCATCATCATCAGCATCATCATCATCATCATCATCATCATCAGTTTCATGGTCAGCATCAGCAACATCATCATCGTCGTCATCATCATCTGCAGCATCTGCAGCATCATCAGCATCACCACCACCATCATCATCATACTCATCATCAGTATCAGCATCTTCATCATCAGTATTAACATCAGCAGCCGCATCATAATCGTCATCATCAGCATCATCATAATCATCATCGGCATCGTCATCATTGTCACCATCAGCATCAGCATCATCATCATCAGCATCATCGTCATAATCATCATCCACCCCTGTCACCACCATCATACAGGCGAGCTGCGACCATAAGTGAGAAAAGCCATCCTGGGGCTCCAGAAGCGCATGGGTGCACGAGAATTGCCATGGAAGCACCCACCTAAGGAACACTAGGCCCCTTCCGAACCCGAACTGCTCCTCATTTCAGCGTCCGTGGTCATCTGCCACCGTGCCTCCTGGCACGTCGGCAGGCGTGCCAGGAGGCACGTCTACCGACGTGCCAGGAGGCGAAATTAGCCTGACGGAAGACCAGACCATATGTAGCTGCGAGTGTCGCATTGTGGGTACCGCCTTCGGTGGAGCTCTCTATGGGGAACCGAAGCATGCGAGGGGTGCGCCGAAATCGGTGGCGCGGACGCATGCGGACCCTGCCACTGGAGCCTTCGGTGGAGCTGCCTGTGGGACCACGAAACGCTGTCCTGGGTGGCGGTGACGCATGCGGACACTGCCACTGGAGCCTTCGGTGGAGCTCCCTATGGGGCCACGAAGCGCTGTCCTGGGTGGCGGTGACGCATGCGGACGCAGCCACTGGGGCCTTCGGTGAAGCTGCCTGTGGGGCCATTAAGCGCTGTCCTGGGTAGCGGTGACGCATGCGGACACTGCCACTAGAGCCTTCGGTGGAGCTCCCTATGGGGCCGCAAACGCTGACCTGGGTGGCGGTGACGCATGCGGACCCTGACACCAGAGCCTTCGGTGGAGCTCCCTATGGGGCCACGAAGCGCTGTCCTGGGTGGCGGCGACGCATGCGGACACTGCCACTGG
Source organism: Prorocentrum cordatum (assembly GCA_963575745.1). NCBI lineage: Eukaryota > Dinophyceae > Prorocentrales > Prorocentraceae > Prorocentrum > Prorocentrum cordatum. The sequence continues at coordinate 189,289 of CAUYUJ010006513.1, forward strand.
AGCCGTCGGTGGAACTCCCTATGGGGCCACGAAACGCCGACCTGGGTGGCGGTGACGAATGCGGACACTGCCACTGGAGCCTTCGGTGGAGCTCCCTATGGGGCCATTAAGCGCTGTCCTGGGTGGCGGTGACGCATGCGGACCCTTCCACTGGAGCCGTCGGTGGAGCTCCCTAAGGGGCCACGACACGCTGTCCTGGGTGGCGGAGACGCATGCGGACCCTGCCACTGGAGCCTTCGGTGGAGCTCCCTATGGGGCCATTAAGCGCTGTCCTGGGTGGCGGTGACGCATGCGGACACTGCCACTGGAGCCTTCGGTGAAGCTGCCTGTGGGGCCACGAACCGTGTGAAGGGTGTGCCGAATTGGGTGGCGGTGACGCATGAGGACGCAGCCATTAGGGCCTTCGGTGGAGCTCCCTATGGGGCCACGAACCGTGTGAGGGGTGTGCCGTAATGGGTGGCGGTGACGCATGAGGACGCAGCCACTGGGGCCTTCGGTGGGGCTCCGTATGGGGCCACGAACCGTGTGAGGGGTGTGCCGAACTGATGATGATGATGATGATGATGATGATGATGATGATGATGATGATGATGATGATGATGATGATGATGATGATGATGATGATTATAATGATTATAATGATGATGATGATGATGATGATGATGATGATGATGATGATGATGATGATGATGATGATGATGATGATGATGATGATGATGATGATGACGATGGTGATGGTGATTGTGATGCTTATGATGGGGATGCTGATGATGGGGAGAGGGAGGGGGGGCAGCGGGAGGAAGGACGGGGGCGCTGTCTATTCAAAACGGAGACCCAACACCACAGGATGGTTGGGAAAAAACGCCATAAGACGTGGTACAATGCCAAGTGACATCCAATAGGGCTTCTGCAAGTGATTATTGCGGACCCCCTGGCCCCACAGAATGCATCGCCGATGCATCGGCGACGTCGGAACGGGGAACATCGGCCGATCGCCGAACATCGCGCCGCATCGCCGATGCATCGGCAACGCGACGGCGACACTCTGACCACATCCGCTCAGGCCCCAGCTGGGTGTCGGGGGTCCAGGGGGCCGGGGCCGTCCTGGGGAAACCCAGATGCTCTGATACCACTACTCCACGGCCCTCTCCCAGGGTGCCTTCTGACACGAATTTCGAGGCGAATCCCGCGGTGGCGACGAGGACCTCCCAGGAGGCCCCCAAAAGGGGAGAACGAGACACATCTGGCGGTATGGGTACCCATGGGTCGGAAGCAGTAGGTAGAAACATGAAATAGGAAGGCGTTGAAAGTAGATTGGGAGTCCGCCCGCCCCCTAAAGAGGACGGAAAAGGTGAAGCCGCTCGACCCTTGAAGTAGGAAGGCGCCTAAAGTAGACTGGAATCTGGGCATCCCAAATTACCTCCTTTCAACGACCGATGGGTACCCTCGCCCACGGGGCGCCGGTGGGGCCCCCGGGGCGCCCGCGCGCAGCCGCGGGCGCCGCGCGCCGAAGCGACGCCTCGGGAGGCGAGCCGCGGGCCGCGGCGGCGGCGCGTGGGCGGGCGGGCGCGCGCGCGGCCGCGCCGAGGGCCCGGCTGCAGGAGCCGGAGTCCAGCGCGCAGGTGACCCGGACGGCCCACGCACCTCGGGCGGCATGGCGAGGGGGAGGAGCAACGACAGGGTGGGGGGGGGGACTGGCACAGAGGGGGGGGGAGACGCACGGACCCTGCAATCGGCGATGCATCGCCGACAGATCGGCCTCAGGCCCCCAGGCCCCCGAGAGCGGAAGCGCACCTTCCTGGGCGGGGGTGGGCTATCAGACCCCCATCAGCGATCAACGCGGGGATGGGGGTCGATGCATCCCCCCCTATGCCTCTCCCACTATATCGTTGCGCCCGAGGGGGGGAGGGGGCCGGTGAAGGGCACAGGCAGGTCGAGGGCGAGGAGGAGGAGGAGGAGGAGGAGGAGGAGGAGGAGGGCCCCCAAGACGCGACTTGATGGGTCAAGAACTGCGAGCGCTTCATAGACACCCGTGCACACGTCCAAGCGATGGGCCTCCATTATGTGCCTCGTGGGCAGGCGTTCTGTATGTTGCTATTCTAGCGTCGGCCAGCACGTCCGCACGCTGCTGATGTATTGCACAGAGTTCGATCGAATATTACACGTCCATATGGGCCGCACGTATTTCGCCGCTTGCGGAATCCATTTAGTGGCTTGTCCATCATGCGAGAGTTGCTAGCCGTATTGCCGACTGTGTAATCAGCTGCGTCAGTGAAGCTCGACACGCTCATTTCCGCAGCAGGTGGCCGCTCTGCCGCTTGCGGGAGAGCCGCACGGTGCTTGAAGTAAAGTCCTACATGATCGAACTCAATTCCCCCAAAGATAGCGTTCTCGGGCACAGCAGAATGTCATAGCCTGGACCACGCAACAGTATGATGGACAAGCAAATGGATGTTCTTGCCATGTCAATTGCCCACGGAATGCGCAAGATCGAGCGCCTTTTTGTTCAATCAACTTGTGAGACAGTGCGCGACGGCACCCGCGCCGAGCGCACGGAGTGGATGTGCACGAGGAGGGCCGAACTTCGGACGATTTCGAGCAGTACGTAAAGCAACACAAGGCACAGGGGCGCTGGCAAGACGATTGATCAGCAATGTGTTAGTGAGGGAGGCACGGGAAGCACATACAACACCCCGCCAGTGCGCCCCGAGCAGCCAGAGTCCAAGCCGCAGTCCAATATCGATGGGCCCGTGCGCAGCATCGGGAATCAGACGGACCCCTGACAGGAACCGCTCCATGGTGCTATCGTGGCGACTAATGTCGGAGAGGGCGGCCTCTACCACAAGGAGCTGGCGAAAATCAACGATAAGGTCGAACAGCTTGCCGAGTTCGCGCGGTCGCTCGCAACACAAGTAACCACATGTGAACCCTATCCCTGCAGGTAAGAGTACTGAAAAACTTGCCGGGGTTCTGAATCTGAAAGATACGCAACCAACTGAATCCGAGCGGGGGTGTCCGATACCCCAGCGCCGAGTGGACCCGCAGAGGTAGGGCTCGCTGGTGGTCGCAGACAACAGATGACGCCAACAGGAAGATGGATAAACCTGGCAAGCTGGACGCCCAATCGTGTACGGTGGAGCACGAGCGAGCAGCGCAGCATCAGGGCATCGCAAATCAGTAGCTCCCGGAGCGGTCTGATGCGACTGTGACTGCGAATGAGGCCGCCAAGTTTGTCGTGGACGAGGTAGTTCAGCAGCGGCTGGATGAAGACGTGAATCTAAAAGCCGCTGACAGAACCGTTCGTCATCCTGCGAAGCACACCAAGCCCGAGTCGGCTGCAGCACCTGTAATGGAGACCAACCGCGAGGAAGGGCACGAGAACTAGGCTAGATCCACACTTCTTGCGCAGCACCTAGGAGGCCTCTGACAAGCAACAGGGCAAGCTCGAGGCGGAGGTCCCACCCTCGGACGAGTCGGGTTCGAGGCAGGGCTGGAGGCGGAAAGCACTCACAGCGAAGAAGCCGAGGCCGAGGCCAAATGCCTTGCGAAGTACGTAGCTCGACTCCTGGCGGAGTATCACTGGGCATCTTTGCGCCAGAGTTCGAGAAATGGCGTCTTGCGGGGACCGCGCGCCTAGCGAAAACCGAGCACCAAGGTGGCCGCAAGCCCGGCCAAACTGGAACACTTGACAGCAATAGCACAGGTATCGGCTTGGGGGGGGGGGAATATTGAGGCCAACAGGAATTGGATGGAGTATCACATCGTCCGTGGACGCATGCAACGGCGTCTCATGTATTACCCCCGCGGCTCTTACTTAACCTGTAAGTCCGTTACCGAGCCTCTGGGCACGGAGAGGGCGTGTCCTCAGGTCCTTTGCCTAATCCCCTGAGCACCAGTCCTCAATCTTAAAGAGTTGCCACATCTCTCTGGATTGGCGCGTACCCCACGGGGCTTCTGGCGGTGTGTCGCGTAACTTTCTCGGGCCCATGAGGGCCCCAAGACGGGCCAAGAAGACTCTCAGAGGCCCCCAAGTCAATCCAAGAGGGCCCCGAGTCGCCGAAAGATCGCACCAAGACGCCTAAGATAGCATCCAGACGGTCAAAAAGGCCTCCAAGACGTCCTAAGAGGCGTCCAAGAGCATTCCCAAGAGGGCCCCGAGAGGCCAACATTATGAATGTTCCATCGGTATTTGATTATGTTGGGGTCCTCAACTGTTCGAGCTTCCGACGCTCCAAGACGGCCTGAGAGGCCCCCAGGACCGCCCCAAGACGGCCCAAGAGGCCCCGAGAACCTGCCCAAGAGGGCCCCAAGACAGCTCCAGAGGCGCTGAAGACAGCCCCAGAGGGCCCAAAGACAGCCCCAAGAAGGGCCCGAGAGGGGTAGCACGAAACGAAAATCCAAGTATTCCGCCCCAAGAGGACCCCAGGAGGCCCCAATGAGACCCCTCAAAAGCCCCCAAGAGGCCCCACGAGACCCCCAAGAGGCTCCGAAGACGCCTCAGGAGGACCCAAAACGGCCCCCGGGAGGCCTCACAACGGTCCCCAAGAGGCCCCCAATGCATCCCGCGACATCCCAGCGAACATCCAAGAGACCTATGACCCACAATCCACACGGTGGCGGGTTGGGCCGAAGGCCATTGGACCTGCTTGGCACGGGGACGGAAAGCGCACTTACTTTCAGAGCGCACGGGATCGCTGGCTCGTCCGCTCTTACATCTCTTATGGACTCCCTTTCCCTCGCTCTTGTCCTATCTCAGCCTCGGAGAGTCGCGGAGCTTTCTTTGAGCGCGGTTCTTGTTTTGGAGGGGGCGGTCGGGTCGCGTTGCGTTTTCCGCGTTTGGGCTGCCAGCTTTCCAGAACCCCGCATTTTCCTTGCGTGGACCGCTCGTTGTCCACGCGTTGCCGCCCGTCCCTGTGCCCTGGCTGCAAGAACTTATTACGCCGCAGCTCTCTGTTGGGAGCTTTGGTCTTATCAGCTCGATTACGTCACCGCTCGCTCTTGGGAGCCGCGGTGCTAAGAGCCTTTGGGAGTATTATGGGCCTCTTGGGGGGCTCTTGGGGAGCCTCTTGGGTGCCTCTTGGGGACCTTTTGGGGCTTCTCGGGGGCCTCTTGGGGCCTCCTGGGAGCTTCTGGGTGGCGGGGGTGAAGGGCTGCCTTTGGCCGTCTTTGGGCTCTCTTGGGGGCCTCTTGGGGCCTTCTTGGGGCCGTCCTGGGGCCGTCTTGGGCCGTCTTGGCACCTCTTGGGCCGTCTTGGCGCCCTCTTGGGCCGTTTTGGGGCCCTCTTGGGGGCCTCTTGGGCATTCTTGGGGCGCTCGTAGGGGCCTCTTGGACAGTCTTGGGCGCCTCTTGGCCCGTCTTGGCGCCCTCTTGGGCTATTTGGGGGGCCTTTTGGGAACATCTTGGGCCGTCTTGGGGCGGTCTTTGGGGCCTCTTGGACCGTCTTCAACGCCATGAAAGGCGAAAAGCCGTATATGCTAGAAATGTACGTTTTCCTTCAGAAAATCAATGATTTTGGCCTCGTGGGGCCCTCTTGGGACGCCTCGTGGGCGCCTCCTGGGGCGTCGTGGAGGCCTCTTGGGACGTCTTGGGGCCGCCTTGGGCGGTCTTGGGCTCTCTTGGAGCGCTCTTGGGCCGTCTTGGGCGCTTCTTGGGCCGTCTTGGGCCGTCTTGGGCGCCGTCTTGGCCGCTTCTTGGGCTGTCTTAGGCGCCTAAGACGGCCCAAGAAGCGCCCAAGAAGCGTTCTCCGATGATGTCTCGAGCGAAACGCTGCTGTTAAGCCCCGAAGGCCGTCCTACTCGATAAAAAACGAGGCGGGAGGGCAATTAGATCCGGGTCCGCGGATGCCAACCCCCTCGAACTACCCCAAGTCCAATTTCTTCCGACTAACGGACCGCACGCTAACGCGCGCTTTCCGTCATCCGCCGCCCCCGGTTGCTTGCAACAGGGGTGCCTGGCGTGCCAGAATATATGGCTTTTGGTTTTGGTCCTTTTTCCAAAAGAACTCCCAACAGAACTCCCCCTGGGGCTTCGGCCCGTCCCGCCGGCCAACCGGAAAGGATCTCAAAACGCGTCCGTCGTTCCTCTGTTTCCTCTAATTGGCCCAAGATGGCGCCAAGATGGCCCAGGATGGTCTCCAAGACGTCTCCAAGCCGGCCCAAGATGGCCTCCAAGACGGCTAAGATGGCCCCAAGATGCCTCCAAGACGGCCCAAGATGGCCTCAATATGGTCCAAGACAGCCCAAAAGGCCCCCAAGAGGCCTCCAAGACGGCCCAAGAGGCCTCCAAGACGTCCTCCAGGAAGGCCCGACCAAAATCCTTGATGTTCCTTAGGTGTTTGAAGGATTTTGGCAGTTGCGCCGTTTCGGCTTTCCGACGGCCCAAGACGGCCCAAGAGGCTCCCAAGATCGCCCCAAGATCGCCCAAAAGGCCCCCAAGAGGGCCTCCAAGACGGCCCCAAGAGGGCCCCCAGACGGCCCCAAGAGGCCTCCAACACGCCCAAGAGGCCTCCAAGACGCCCAAGATGGCCTCTAAGACGACCCCGAAGCGCCGCAAGAGGGCCCCAAGTCGGCCCAGAAAGGCCCCCAAGACGGCTCCCGACGGCGTCGGACGGGCCAGGAACCCACCAAGATGGCCGAAGTTGGCTCGAAGCTGGCCCAAGACGGCCCAAGAGGCCCCCAAGAGGGCCTCCAGAAAGGCCCGAAAAGGCCAAAAACATTGATTGTCCAAAGGTTTTTGACGGATTTTGACATTTGCTTCTTCCCGGCCTTCCGACGGCCCGAGACGGCCCAAGTGCCCCCAAAGATCGCCCAAGAGGCCCAAGACACGGCCCCAAGAGGTCCCCAAGACGGCCCAAGAGGCCTCCAAGACGCTCAAGATGGCCTCCAAGACGGCCCAAGAGCCCTCCAAGACGTCCTCCAAGAAGGCCCGAAAGGGTCAAAATGGCCTCCTGACGGCAAACATGACCTTCATGATGCCCACGTGTTCCCCGAAGGCTTTCAAACCGATTCGGGGAACACATGGTCCGATAGCTTGGCAGGTCTGGCCTCAACGTTCGGCCACATAGACGCTTCCAAACAGGCAGGGGGCGGCGGTGATTCGCCGTAGGCGTCTTCGATCCGCCGCCCCCTGTCGATTCATCACAGGGGTGCCTGGCGTGCTAGAACCTTTCGGTTTTGGTGTTGGTTCTTTTTCCAAAAAACTCCCCCTGGGGCGTCGGCCCGTCCCGCCGGCCACCCGGAAAGGACCTCAATTGCGCAATTGTTCTTCCAAGACGGCTCAAGATGGCCTCCATCATGGCCACGTTGGCCCAAGATGGCCTCCAAGATGGCCTCTGATGGCCTCCAAGCCCGCCCAGATTATCCTTCGATTGTTGAAAGATTTTGGCATTCGCTTCTTCTCGGCTTTCCGATGACCCTAGACGGCCCAAGAGGCCCCCAAGATCGCCCCCACAGCGCCCAAGAGGCCTCCACGATGGCCTCAGGACTGCCGAAGAGGCCCCCCAGACGGCCCCAAGAGGGCACAAAGACGGCCCAAGAGGCCTCCAAGACGCCCGAGATGGCCTCTAAGACGGCCCTGGAGCACCCCAAGAGGGCCCCAAGTCGGCCCAGAAAGGCCCCCAAGACGGCTTCCGACGGCGTCGGACGGGCCAGGGGCCCACCAAGATGGCCGAAGTTGGCTCGAAGCTGGCCCAAGACGGCCCAAGAGGCCTCCAAGAGGGCCTCCAGGAAGGCCAGACAAAAGCAAAAAAAAAAAATGCTTTCCCATAGGTTGTTAAAGGATTTTGGCATGTGCTTCTTTTCGGCCTTCCGACGGCCCGATACGGCCCACGAGCCCCCAAAGATCGCCCAAAGATCGCCCAAGATGCCTCCAAGATGGCCCCAGAACGGCCAAAGAGGCCCCCAAGACAGCCCCAAGAGGCCCCCAAGACGGCCCAAGAGGCTTTTAAGACGCCCAAGATGGCCTCCAAGACGGCCCTGGAGCATTCCAAGAGGGCCCCAAGTAGACTCAGACAGGCCCCCCAAACGGCTTCCGACGGCGTCGGACGGGCCAGGAGCCCACCAAGACGGCCGAAGATGGCACTAAGATGGCCCAAGACGGCCCAAGAGGCCTCCAAGAGGGCCTCCAGGAAGGCCCGAAAAGGCAAAAATCATTGATCTCTCATTAGCGTGAAGGATTGTGGCATTTGTTATTTTTCTGCTTCCGACGGCCCGAGACGGCCGAAATGCCCCCAAAGATCGCCCAAAAGGCCCAAGACGGCCCCAAGAGGCCCCCAAGACGGCCCAAGAGGCCTCCAAGACGCTCAAGATGGCCTCCAAGACGGCCCAAGAGCCCTCCAAGACGTCCTCCAAGAAGGCCCGAAAGGGTCAAAATGGCCTCCTGACGGCAAACATGACCTTCAAGATGCCCACGTGTTCCCCGAAGGCGTTCCAAACCGATTCGGGGAACACATGGTCCGATAGCTTGGCAGGTCTGGCCTCAACGTTCGGCCACATAGACGCTTCCAAAACCCAGGGGGCGGCGGTGATTCGCCGTAGGCGTCTTCGATCCGCCGCCCCCTGTTGATTCATCACAGGGGTGCCTGGCGTGCTGAACCCTTTTGGTTTTGGTTTTGATTTTGGTTCTTTTCCAACAGAAGTCACCCTGGGGCTTCGGCCCGTCCCGCCGGCCACCCGAAAAGATTGCCCAGGACCTCAACCCCCCAATTATCGTGGCGAAGGTCCCGACCATATGCAGTTGTGGGTACCGTAATTGTGAATATCTGCTTCGGTGAAGCTCCCTATGGGGCCACGAAGCACGGCACTGGGCGGGGGGGAACGCTGTACTGTGTGGGTGGTGTGCCGAACTGTGTTTCCGGGACGCATGCGGACGGTCCCACTGAGGGCTTCGGTGGAGCTCCCTATGGGGCCACGAAGCGCTCTACTGAGTGAGTGAAAATGCCAAATTGCGCTTCTGGGACGCATGCGGACGGTCGCACTGGGGGCTTCGGTGGAGCCCCCTTATGGGGCCACGAAACGCTGCACTGCGCGGGAGAAAATGCCAAATTACGCTACCGAGGAACCCCACATACTTAACTTAAATCTTGTGTGTTTGCTTAAGTTTATAATATATACGCAATTCTGCGTTCTCAGCCCTCGTCGCGAATGCTCCCCTATGTGTCATCCAACGCCATATTGCTTGAACCTCCTCCCTCTTCCTAGCCTTCTATCCTCCGTCGAGGACAGATTCGAGCCAGCCAGCGGCCGCGGTCAGGGACCACCCCCTGCGCACCCTCTATGGTGTCGAGAAAGTGCCACGCCTACTATGCCCTGGACGACCGTCGTGCATAGCGGCCGCGGTGAGGGACCACCCCCTGCGCAGCCTCTGTGGTATCGAGAAAATGCCGCGCCTGCTATGCCCTGGACGACCGTCGTGCATAGCAGCCGCGGTGAGGGACCACCCCCTGCGCACCCCCTATGGCGTCGAGAAAGTGCCACGCCTGCTATGCCCTGGACGACCGTCGTGCATAGCGGCCGCGCTGAGGGACCACCCCCTGCGCACCCCCTATGGCGTCGAGAAAGTGCTACTCCTGCCACGATCTGCGAGCGGGTCACGGATAGAGGCCGCGCTGAGGGACCACCCTCTGCGCAACCCCTGTGGTGTCGAGAAAGTGCCACTCCTGCCAAGATCTGCGAGCGTGTCACGGATAGAGGCCGCGCTGAGGGACCATCCTCTGCGCACTCCCTGCGGTGTCGAGCAAGTGCCACTCCTGCCACGATCTGCGAGCGTGTCACGGATAGAGGCCGCGCTGAGCGACCACCACCCTCTGCGCACCCCCTGTGGTGTCGAGAAAGTGCCACTCCTGCCACGATCTGCGAGCGTGTCACGGATAGAGGCCGCGCTGAGGGACCACCCTCTGCGCACCCCCTGTGGTGTCGAGAAAGTGCCACTCCTGCCACGATCTGCGAGCGTGTCACGGATAGAGGCCGCGCTGAGGGACCACCCTCTGCGCACCCCCTGTGGTGTCGAGAAAGTGCCACTCCTGCCACGATCTGCGAGCGTGTCACGGATAGAGGCCGCGCTGAGGGACCACCCTCTGCGCACCCCCTGTGGTGTCGAGAAAGTGCCACTCCTGCCACGATCTGCGAGCGTGTCACGATAGAGGCCGCGCTGAGGGACCACCCTCTGCGCACCCCCTGTGGTGTCGAGAAAGTGCCACTCCTGCCACGATCTGCGAGCGTGTCACGGATAGAGGCCGCGCTGAGGGACCACCCTCTGCGCACCCCCTGTGGTGTCGAGAAAGTGCCACTCCTGCCACGATCTGCGAGCGTGTCACGGATAGAGGCCGCGCTGAGGGACCACCCTCTGCGCACCCCCTGTGGCGTCGAGAAAGTGCCACTCCTGCCACGATCTGCGAGCGTGTCACGGATAGAGGCCGCGCTGAGGGACCACCCTCTGCGCACCCCCTGTGGTGTCGAGAAAGTGCCACTCCTGCCACGATCTGCGAGCGTGTCACGGATAGAGGCCGCGCTGAGGGACCACCCTCTGCGCACCCCCTGTGGTGTCGAGAAAGTGCCACTCCTGCCACGATCTGCGAGACTGTCACGGACAGAGGCCGCAGTGAGGGACCACCCTCTGCGCACCCCCTGTGGTGTCGAGAAAGTGCCACTCCTGCCACGATCTGCGAGCGTGTCACGGATAGAGGCCGCGTGAGGGACCACCCTCTGCGCACCCCCTGTGGTGTCGAGAAAGTACCACTCCTGCCACGATCCAATAGAGGCCGCGCTGAGGGACCACCCTCTGCGCACCCCCTGTCGTCGAGAAAGTGCCACTCCTGCCACGATCTGCGAGCGTGTCACGGATAGAGGCCGCGCTGAGGGACCACCCTCTGCGCACCCCCTGTGGTGTCGAGAAAGTGCCACTCCTGCCACAATCTGCGAGCGGTCACGGATAGAGGCCGCGCTGAGGGACCACCCTCTGCGCACCCCCTGTGGCGTCGAGAAAGTGCCACTCCTGCCACGATCTGCGAGCGTGTCACGGATAGAGGCCGCGCTGAGGGACCACCCTCTGCGCACCTCCTGTGGTGCCGAGAAAGTGCCACGCCTGCCACGCCCTGCGAGCGTGTCATGGATAGAGGCCGCGCTGAGGGACCACCCTCTGCGCACCCCCACCCCCTGTGGCGTCGAAGGAATGCACTGTGTGCTATGCTGTGCTGTGCTGTGCTGTGCTGCTGTGCGGTGAGCTGTGCTGTGCCGTGCCGTGCCGTGCTGTGCTGTGCTGTGCGAGGGGGAGAAGGGGAGGGGGGAGGTGTGAGACGCGGGTGCGGCGCGGCAGGGAAGAAAACCAGAATCCCACGAAACATGTGGGGAATTACATTTCCCGGACGCATGCGGACGGTGGCACTGGGGCCTTGGGTGGAGCCCCATATGGGGCCACGAAACGCTCCACTGGGTGGGCGAAAATGCCAAATTGGGCTTCCAGGACGCATGCGGACGGGGGCACTGGGGCCTTCGGTGGATCTCCCTACGGGGCCACGAAACGCTGTACTGGGTGTGCGGGACGTATGCGGACGGTAGCGCTGGGACCTTCGGTGGGGCTCCCTATGGGGCCACGAAACGCTGTACTGGGCGTGCGGGACGCATGCAGACAGTGGCACTGGGACCTTCGGTGGGGCTCCCCATGGGGCCACGAAACGCTTTACTGGGTGGGTGAAACGCAGAGAGGATGGGGAGGAGGGCCACGAAACGCTGTGCTGGGTGTACGGGACGCATGCGGACAGTAGCACTGGGACCTTCAGTGGAGCTCCCTATGGGGCCACGAAACGCTGTACTGGGCGTGCGGGACGCATGCAGACGGTAGCTCTGGGACCTTGGGTGAAACGCAGGGAGGAGGGGGAGGAGGGCCACGAAACGCTGTACTGGGCGTGCGGGACGCATGCAGACAGTGGCACTGGGACCTTCGGTGGGGCTCCCCATGGGGCCACGAAGCGCAATACTGGGTGGGAAGGGGACGCATGCGGACGGTAGCACTGGGACCTTCGGTGGGGCTCCCTATGGGGCCACGAAGCGCTGTACTGGGTGGGTGAAACGCAGGGAGGAGGGGGAGCAGGGCCACGAAACGCAGTACTGGGTGTGCGGGACGCAAGCGGACGGTAGCACTGGGACCTTCAGTGGAGCTCCCGATGGGGCCACGAAACGCTGTACTGGGCGTGCGGGACGCATGCGGACGGTAGCACTCGGACCTTCGGTGGGGCCCCCTATGGGGCCACGAAGCGCTTTACTGGGTGGGTGAAACGCAGGGAGGAGGGGGAGCAGGGCCACGAAACGCAGTACTGGGTGTGCGGGACGCAAGCGGACGGTAGCACTGGGACCTTCGGTGGAGCTCCATATGGGGCCACGAAACGCTGTACTGGGTGTGCGGGACGCATGCGGACGGTAGCACTCGGACCTTCGGTGGGGCTCCCCATGGGGCCACGAAACGCTGTACTGGGTGTGCGGGACGCATGCGGACGGTAGCACTGGGGCCTTCGGTGGGGCCCCCTATGGGGCCACGAAACGCTGTACTGGGTGGGAAGGGGAGGAGGGCCACGAAACGCTGTACTGGGTGTGTGGGACGCATGCGGACGGTGGAGAGGAGGAGGGGGCAGAGGAGGAGAGGAGAACGCGGGGACCGTCTCTTCAAAACGAGGACCCAACACCACAGGATGGTTGGGAAAAAATCCTCCAAGATGGCTCAAGATGGCCTCCAAGATGGCCACGCTGGCCCAACATGGCCTCCAAGATGGTCCAAGATGGCCTCCAAGTCCGCCCAAAATGGTCCAGGATGGCCTCCAAGACGGCCCAAGAGAGTCCAAAATACCTCCAAGGTCGCCCGAGGAGCCTCCAAGACGGCCCAATAAGGCCCAAGAGGCCTCCAAGAGGTCATCCAGGAAGGCCCGAAGAGGCCAAAATCATGGATTGTCATTTGGTTGTTGAAGGATTTTGGCATTGGCGCCGTTTGGGCTTTCCGTCGGCCTAAGACGGGCCAAGACGCCCCCAAGGTCGGCCCAAGATCGCCCAAGAGGCCTCCAAGATGGCCCCATGACGGCCCAAGAGGTCCCCAAGACGGCCCCAAGAGGGCCCCAAGACGGCCCAAGAGGCCTCCAAGACGCCCAAGATGGCCTCGAAGACGGCCCGAGAAAGCTCACGATGCCTTCAAGTTCGTCCAAGAAGCCTCCTAGACGGCCCAAGATGGCTCCAAGATTGCTAAGACTGCCCAAGGGGCCAAAATCATTGATTGTCCTTCGGTTGTTGCCGGATTTTGGCATTGCCTTCGTATCAGCTCTCCGACAGCCCAAGACGGCCCAAGAGGCCCCCGACATCGCCCCGAGAGCGCCCAAGAGGCCTCCAAGATGGCCCCATGACAGCCTGAGAGGCCCCCAAGAGGGCCCCAACAAGGCCCCACGACGGCCCAAGTGGCTCCAAGACGGCCGAAGATGGCCTCGACGACGGCCAAGATGGCCTCCAAGATGCCTCCAAGACGGCCAAGAAGGCCTCCAAGACGGCGAAGATGGCCCCAGGATGCACCCAAGACGGCCCCAGATGGCCTGAAGATGGCCTCGAACTGCGCAAGGCCCGCCAGAGGCCTCCAAGACGGCCCAAGACCCCTCCAAGACGTCCTCCAGGAGGCCCGAAAGCTCGGAAACCACCTGTTCCGATAGCTCGCCCGACTCCGTGTTCCCCGAAGGCTTTCGAAGCCCGCTCCGGGAAGAACGCGTGGCCCAACAGCGTGGCCAAGCTCAGACCCAGCTTTCGGCCACGCAGGCGCTTCCAAGAAGGCAGGGGGCGGCGGTGATTCGCCGCAGGCGCCTTCGATGATTCGCTGGGCTTCCCCCATTTTCGCCAGGTGACGGCTGCCCGTGGCCGCCTCGTGGCCGGGTGGCCGCCCTTGGCCGCTCCGGGGCCGACCCCGCGCTGGCTCCCGTTTCGTTCGGTGGGCGCCCGTGCCGCCCGCGGCCGCCACGAGCAGCGGCCAGAGTCTCGTCCAGTGGGCGCAAAGGGCCGCTCCCTGCGTCTTACGCTAACTGGCGCTTCTGGATGTACCCGTAGCGCGCGCCACGTCGATTCGCCATCAAAGACTCCTGGATACGGACTTAGACGGATGCGACTCCAAATGCACGAATGACTGCGCACGAATGGATACTCATAAGGACGAGCAGGAGCAGGAGGATACGGGAGAGAAGGAGGAGGAGGAGGAGGAGGAGGAGCAGCAGCAGCAGCGGCAGCGGCAGCAGCAGCAGCAGGAGGAACCAGAGGCTGAGGTGGCTCGCGCTGTTGCTGCTGCATCATCTCTAGAGGTGTCCCCATGCAAATCCTGCGCTGAGCCAGGGCCGGGCAGCCCTCGTCATGGGGGCCCGCGACCCTCGGAGGATCGAGCTCCAGTGGTAAGGTTCCCCATGACAGCAAACAGCAGACCCTCCCAGCCGAAGGGGCGCGAAACTGGAAATACTTGCAATGCCCTGGAAACTCGAGGTTTCTGTTCGGCAAGTGCTTGAAGGAGGCGCCTGGCTAGGGGCGGCACCTCCGAGAGGGCGGACCCGGCGAGCCTGGGCTGCCTTGGTCACGGCTTCCCTTCGCCACGCCGCCGGCGCGGGTGCCGACTGGGAGCCCGGCGCACGAGTCCCCGGGACGCGCACCGTGACTCGGATTCTGCTTTGCTCCTCCGCCCGCTCCTCCTCTCCGTCCACATCCAGCCGTCATGGTCTTCGGAGCCCTGTAGAATAGGAGGGCTGTGACAGCTCCCCCGTGCCATGGCCGCACGGTCCTCGGTTCCATCGGTAGTACTGCAGGAGTCTTGGATTATTGCTGCTCAGCACTGAGAACTTGAAGCTCAGCGGAACATCAGGATTCCTGAATCTCGTCTGCCACAAGAGGGAATCCGCATCTGGAAAGAAGAAGGCGTGCCACAGATTCTCGAACGTCAGCTCCAAACCCTTGTGGAACCTCTTGGCCCAATCCCTTGCGTTGGCCCTTTCCGATGTGTTCCAGTGATCGTTCACGCTCAGGTCCACCCACGAGACAAACCTCGTTCCCAGCAGGAGCTCATAGTTGCTCCGGGTGCAGAGCGCCCTCCAGACGCGAGCCCACCAGGCCTGGGGACGGCGCAGTGCGGCCTCCCGCGTGAAGGCGATCTGAGCGTAGTCGTAGCCTCCAAAATCGTCGACCTCGAGATCGAACGGACGCTCAAAAACCAGCCACCATACGAATTCGTACCACAAGCAAAAATTCCCAGAGGGTCCTCTGTCGCTCGTACGTTCTAGCCGAGTCACGCCTGCGAACACGCCCTTTCCTGTCGCACCCGCAGCACCAGGTCGAACCGAGCAGTATGTCCGCACCTCAGACGCGACGCGGCCGTTCTCGTCCTCGGGGCCGTTGTGCCTGTGCCCCAGGTGTAGGAATGAGGTCTCTGCTGGCCACTGGCGCAAGGACAGAGACTTCAAAACCGTCTCCATGGCGTTCTGCGAGACGTGCTCGTAGAAGTCAGGGTGGAGGAGAAGAACCACGTCAGGCAGGTTCTGGTGGTGCGTCGCGACGTGGTGAAGGATGCTCGTCTCCTCGGACAGGTGTATCTCCTGGTGGAACGGCACCACGATCAGCTCGCCGAAGCAATCCGCCAGCTGGCGTAGCCACTCGAACTGAGGATCGCGGCGCCACCGCGCCGCCGCCTTCTGCCGCATGGCAGTCTCGCCCGGCTCGGCGATGCTTATCTCGACGTCGTTCCTCATGCTGTACAGCTCGAAGCTGTCGTGCGGCAGGAGGCTGTAGCAGAGATCGTACACGAACAGTTTGCACCACTTCATGCGGGCCGGCTTGAAAAAGTCCTGTATGGCCGTATCGATGTGAGCGGCGTCGGGAGGCCAGCAGATCGGTATGACCAGGTGGACCCCGAACCCGTCTCGATCTCTCCTGGCGACGACCCTCTGCAGCTCCGCGGCCCGCGACTCGACCCGCGAAAAACCCCTGAAGACGAGGGCACTCAGGGCAGCCTCTTCCTCCTCCTCTGCCCACTCGGCCGACCGCGGACGACGGCCCGCGACGGTCGCATTGCTGGCGGGCCACCTCCGGGCCCGCCACAGGAGCAGCCAGAAGGAGCGCAGCTGGCGCAGCTCCCGCAGCGTGCCCCCCAGCGGCACCTGGTGCAGGCCCTGCTCGAGCCGCAGCAGCTGCGCCAGCACGGCCGCTGCCGGGCACATCGCCAGCCCGTCCCTCCCCCGGGCCGCGAGGCCCTCGAGGATGGGCAGGAGGGCGGGCAGGGCGTCGCCCGTGCTGTAGAAGTGGTCCGCCAAGCACCTCAGGTCCGAAGGCCGCATGGGCGGTGCGGCGACCGCCTTGCAGATGTGCCGCGAGAAGACCTCCTCAATCCACAGCCGCGTGTGGCACTGGCCCGCGAAGACCGGCTCCGCTGTCGGGGGGTCTGGCCGTGCACAGCAGCGCCAAAAGAACTCCAGCTTGGTCTCCTGGGGGGTCCAACACAACGGCGGCGAGTACACTGCGCAGCACGCGGCCCGCACCTCTGGCGTGGCCACGCAGAGGCTCCCGCGCTTCTCCTCAACGCCTGCGCCGGCGGCGGCCGCCCGACCCAGACGGGTGCAGCAGCGCTGGAAGGTGAAGCCACCGCGCCAGCAGCTGCCATGGTGCCCCTCCGAGCAGCACATCCTCTTCACCAGCGAAGGCCGCTCTAGGAATATCCTCTTCCAGTCCGGCTGCTCCAGATCCGCCTCCCCGCTCGCCATGATCCACCCCTCCCGCTCGCCCTCCTCGCTGTATCTCCAGCAGCGCGGGTCGCCAGAGTACCACGGCTCCGCTTCATCGCGACCGATGCTAGCGTTCACCTCCGCCGGGCTTGCGCGGAGGAAGGGGCCTGCGCTCTGGGGCCGCAGCGGGAGGAGCAGCAGCAGCAGCGGCCGCAGAGCCCAGGCGCGAGGCGCGAGGCGCAGGCCGTGCGCGCGCCTGCGAGGGCTGCGGCCCCCGGGGGACGAGCACGGCATGCGCGCGGGGACTGTGCTGCGCGCGCTGCAGGACGGCCTGGGTCAGAGCGACTTGAGCCAACCGGCTCGAGCCCGAAAGACTACGGAGGGGGGAAGATTGCAGTGCACACTGTTTCATGCTGAGCCGCGTGGCTTGACGCGCGAGTCTCAGCCTCTGGCCTGGTGGGTGATTGAGATTGGCCGCAGCAACTGCAAGGAAGGACTGTCAGGCAAGACACTGAAGCTTGAGATGCACAACGGCTGCAAGATTGGAGCATAGTCCGTTGTCAAAATGGGGCTCTCGCCGTAGCGCCGCGCACCTTTGTCTCAAAAGCTTGGGACACTTACAAGGACGAAGCACAGGTGAATTCAAAATTGCGGCGCTCGCGTTGGCGCACATTCGTCTCACAAGACGGCAACAGTTACAAGGATGGAGGGCGGTTCCTTTTCAAAATAAGGAAATAAGGATCTCGCCTTAGCGCCGCGCAAATTCGTTTCACAGGGTCGCAAAGTTACAAGGATCGGGGACGGATCCTTACCCAAATGGGGTTGTCCCTTGTGGCTTCCTGAGATAGAGAAATCATAACTTCAACATGTGTAGTAGCTGAACGGATGGAAGGCAGGACGGCTCCTTTTCAAAATGGGGTTCTCGCTTCGAACTTCCTCGGGCTTCATGACCAGAAGTGTAAGCTTGTGCAACAGTTACATGGCTGAGGGACAGTCGTCTTTTTTCAAAGCTGGGGTATCGCTGAACACCTCGCTAAACTGTTTGATCATACCTCTTCGCAATCCTGGGCTACGCGCTGGAAGGATGCAAGCCGTTCATTTTCAAAATGGAGCTCTCGACTGGCCGGCAGACCCATAGGGTGCAGGTGTTTCAAGAGGGCGCAGTGGCCAAAACATTAAACTGCAAGGAAGTGCGGACAAGAGAGGGGCAGCAGTAAATGGACAAGGACCAGGTGCCCGTATGAACAGAGTAACAGAGCGAACAGTCTATGAGAGAGGAGGGGGGAGCACGACCATAGCAATGACCATAAGATGATCAGAAAATAAACCACGACACTCGTCAAAATACTTGTCGAAATACTGCGGGCAGCAGCTGGTTGTGGGCCTTGCTATGTCTTCTCCGATTGGAGGCTGGCGTAAGTCGCTGCTACTCGACAGTCCACAGTGGGGTGGGCCCAAACGTAAGGCACAACCCCGGCCGAAGGCCAAAATGACCACCGTAGCAGCTCACAGCAGCACCCACCTGAAAGCACAACCAAGTAGACAGCTGACCAAGGACAAACTGTTTCATGTGGTGTGGGTGCTACTGCTGGGCTTGGATACACCTGGCTTCAACATCAGCTCGCCCTCTCCCTCGTCCTTATCCTCTTCCTCCTCCGCCTCCTCTTCCTCCTCTTCCTCCTCCTCCTCCTCGCAGAGTGCCTCTTCTTCCTCCTCGTCCCTCCTCCTCCTCGTCCCTCCTCCTCCTCCTCCTCCTCCTCCTCCTCCTCCTCCTCCTCCTCCTCCTCCTCCTCCTCCTCGCAAAGGACCTCCTCTTCTTCCTCCTCGTCCTCCTCCTCGTCTTCCCCTCGCAACTCTCAGCTCGGGGCCGAGGGGCCCACTGTGCTCCGCCGGGGCGTAGGCCGCCACGACGCCCTGGATGCGGGGGCGATGGCGCACAACGACGAGGAATACGATGACGACGACAACAACGAGGAATACGAGGACGAGGAGTACGAGGACGAGGACGAAGACGAAGACGAAAACGACGACGGCGACGACGACGACGACGACGACGAGGAAGAGGATGAGGACGGCGGCTACGGTGACCGCAACAGCGACGACGATGACGACTGCGTAGGGAGGGAGGACTCCTTGATTTCCATATTATTTGGATGCTTGGAGAAGTCTCTCCCCTCCAGTCATTGGAGCGTCCTCGACGGCCCAAGAGGCCCCTAACGACCCAAGACGGCCCAAAAGGTCCACAAGACGACCACAAGACGGCCCAAGAGGACCCCAGGATGGCCCCAAGAGGGCCCCAAGACAGCTCCAAGACGGCCCTAGAGGACCCCAAGAGAAGCCTGAGGCGGCCCAGGGGAGCACCCAAAACGACCTCCGAAAACACAAGATGGCCCAAGAGCGCCCTCAAACAGCCCAAAATATCGACAATACGGCCAGAGAGGGTCCCAGGAGGCCCCCAAGAAGACCTGGCCAGAGCCACAACTTAGCCCTAACGAGGCCTCATAGGGCCGTTCCCCAGTGTTCCCCGAATGCTTTCCTCAAACGACTGGGGTAACACGCAGTCCACCAGCATGGCAGGACGTTCGGCCGACATTTCACCACACAGGTGTCACCAAAAGGCAGCGGACGTCGACGACTCGCAGCAAGCGCCTTCGGTACTCGTTTGAGGGGCCAGACCCCCAGCTCACGGAATTTCCAGGCGCTGTCTCCCCCCGTGACTTTTGAAGCCTCGGGAGCTTGGTTCGAGACCTCGCCCTCCAACGTGCCCTGATGTGATCCGCCTGGTCTTGGCTGGAGCGCCCTTACGGCCTCTTGGATTGTCTTGGAGGCCCTGTGGGCTAGCTCAGGAGTGCAAAATTAGTGAGAAGCCAGACGCTTCGGCATATGGATAACATGACCTGCCTTTCGGTCATGAGAGCGTCGAAAGCGAAGGACACCCAAGAACGTCCCAACACGGCCCCAAGCATCCCAGAGGGGCCCCAGAGGCCCCTCAGAGGCCCCACGACCGCCCCAAACGGGACCCCGAATGGGGAATATGAACTTGCATCGGGAGTCCTCCACTGCAAGATGGCCTCCGAGACCGCCAGCAAGACCACAGGAGGCACCAAGGAGGCCCCCAGAGTGCCCCAAGAGGCCTGCAGGAGGTCCTCCAAGACACCGCAAGAGGCCTCTAATACCACCAGCCCTCTGGGAGTGCGATTTAGGGCGTTTCCTCTTCCAACCCCCGTTCTTCCCTTTCAGGGAGGGGTTTATCACTGTTACCTATTAGTAAACACCCCATCCCCCAAACGACCGACAGCCAACCCGAACCAATGAGCCCCCCACCATCCCTTGTCAAAATTATGTTGCCTCGAACAATCCCCACCGAAACCGTCGGCGTTTGATCCCTAACGTGCGCGCGCTCATTGGCCCGATGTGCGCGGGGCTCGGCGGGCAGAGTGGGCGAGTCGGTGCGGGGGTGTGGTGTTGGTGGTAGCTTGTGTTGGTTATGCAGAGTGAGCGTTGAGACCGCACGGGCGCGCTTATGGTGTGTTGTGAGTTCTGGTGTCATGATATGCACTGTGTGACCAAGCATGTCATAGCTTATGGTGTTATGATATGATGTGCGTTCCTATGTGATAGTATAGTAGATCGCGTTATGCCACGTTGTGAGTTGTCATGGTATGGATGTGATGGGGTGATGTGTTATGTTGTCGTGTGGTATGTCAGTGTA
This sequence comes from Prorocentrum cordatum, assembly GCA_963575745.1. Lineage (NCBI taxonomy): Eukaryota > Dinophyceae > Prorocentrales > Prorocentraceae > Prorocentrum > Prorocentrum cordatum. Next base: position 209,709 of record CAUYUJ010006513.1, read on the forward strand.
TAGTACGTGTTGCTATGGTATGCCATGATATGCTATGTTATGATATGTTAGGCTATGGATGCTCCGATGTATCATAGCATGCGATGCTATGATGTCTCGTGGTATGATACAATGTGTCATGTTTGCGATGATGTGGCATGCTGCGTTTGGCTATGGTCAGGTCTGCGTTGCTGTGTTATGGCATGTTTGATGTGTCATGGTATGTAATGAAATGTTCTGCGATGCTGTGCTATGGTATGCACTGGTCTGCCATGGTGGGCGTGTTATGTTACGATATGGTCTGCCATGACATGGTAAATTATGCTCGCATATGTCATGTTCGGTGGTGTGATGTTGCGGGACCCTCAGGCATTATCGGGGGACCTGGGGATCTGGCGGCCGCAGTACGCAGAGTGGGCAAGTCGGCGCGGGGGGCGGGACCACCAGGGATTATCGGGAGCATGGGGATCTGGCGACCGCAGTATGCAGGGCGGGGAAGGGGCGGGACCACCATGGATTATCGGGAGCCTGGGGATCTGGCGGCCGCGGTATGCAGGGCGGGGGGGGGGCGGGATATCGGGAGCCTGGGGATCTGGCTGCGGTATGCAGGGCGGGCGGGCCAGGAGGCTTGTCCTTAAAATCAAACGAACCCAACCTGTCGGGTGGGGAAGAACAAGCGGGAGCCGTTGTTGTTGTTGAACTCTCATTTCTGAAAATAAATATTGTTGATCTCCCCCACCGGTGCTTACTGTATTTTCTGAATCAAAGTGTGCCCCTCGACGCTCGCACTCTGTTTCTTGACAAAAAATGTCTTGATGTTCAAACTGGCCCCTGGCCCCCGGGTTACAACAACAGCGGCTCCCGCTTAAGACTTCCTCACAATTTAGCCAAGACACCCGTTCCCGCCCGAGACTTCCTCGCATGTTATTCAGGAAACGCGCTCTCGTTCGGGACTTCCTTACAATCTATTCAAGAATCGCTCTCCCGGCGCTCTGGAGCCGCGCTCTCGCTGGAGACGCGCTTGCAATGTACTGAAAAATAGCGCCCTTGCGTCGGAATTTCCTCCAATTTGCTCAAACGCCGCGCTCCCCACACCCAGGCACCCAGAAGTCGCGCCCGTTATAATCCCATGTGCGTGCCCTTCGTGGCCCCGTTGTCGCCGTCTGTGGCCCCATCACTGTCCTGCGTGGCCCAGTTGCTACCCTCAATGGCCCCATCGTTGCCTTCTGTCATAGGAAGCTTCCGGGCGCCTTCCAATCCCCCCGCGCCTTGTTTCCGCACCAGTCTCCGCTCGCATCCACCTGCCCCCACTTTTCAACGTTCTTTCCCAGTCTTTTCTACTCTTCCCCTTTATTTTCATGTTCATTTCGTTCGTACTCCATTGTGCCATTCCTCAGTTCTTCGCATCCCGCCCACTCCCCCCCAGGCCACCCCATCCAACCCCAACAATATCCACCCCTTCCCGCTCGCATTCCGCATTTCTCCCAAATTGTTCCCAGCCCCTCCTCCTGATTCCTCCGCGCGCCCCCCGCTTCTCCGCACTCCTCCCGGTTCCTCTTTTCCACTCCTTGCCGCTTCTCCTCCTGAGACCCCACTCCTGTTCACTCCATCCCAATCTACTCCACATCCCCGCGCCCCTCTCGACACGTTTGCATTTATCACGATCCTTCCGCCCCACTCTCCCAACATCCCGCTTCCTTTCAAGGTTTCACGAAATTTGTTTCTGACACCAGTTCGAGGCTGTACGTCCCCCCGTGGGGGTATCAACGATATGTTTTTTCAAAGGAGTGGTACGTGGCGCTGTTTATGGCGCGACCCATGGCGAAACTTATTGTTAACCTGTGTTGGAGTGGCTGGCGCAAGCCATGGCGCAGGCTGAATCGCCACCCACAACGAAAAATCATCGTCCTCCCTCCTTCTTGCCCCACCCCTCCCTTCCTCCGATCCCTTCGTCATCATTCCCCCCTTATCTGTCACCCTTCGTTTTCAAGGGCTTCACCAAACACACGTGGCAGGGAATGAAAATACCCCCCAAAACGGGGCACGATCGAAGACGAAGAGGGCGAGTACCCAGGGTTTGGGATACGCATATTGAATGGCACGCGAGCAGATAAGAGCGAACAGTCTTAAAATGACTGTCGCTGTTTCTGTTGTAACTCGGGGGCCAGGGGGCCAGTCTCGCGACCCCAGACATTCCCTTATAAAAACTGGGTGCGAACCCCAGGAGGGACACCTCTTTTCTATTGTTCTTTATGTGGAAATAAATGATCACTGGGTCAGGAGGGATCAACAATAATCCAACCAGCCATCTGGGCGCGTGCTCAGATCTCCGGAAATTGGTAAACTGCATTTCTAGCTCGCGCGCGCGGGGCCGCCCCTGGAGGCCCCCAGACGAAAAATACCCGCAAGGTCCCGGGCAGGTCCCAGGCGGGCCCCAACAAGGTCCCGGGCAGGTCCCGGCGAGGTCCCGGCCAGGTCCCAGCAGGCTCCCAAAAGCGCTCCAGGGGCGCTTCAAGTGGCCTCCAAGAGAGAGCTCAATATGGTCCGAGGCTGTCCGGGAACGGTCCAAAACGGTCTTGGCCCCGCGTTGGCCTCCCGAGGGGGTGTGGGGAGGCTAATTAGGGACCCCCCCTCTCATCTGATCGATCTCGCCCAGGATGGCGCAAACCTGACCCCGATGCCCCCAAGAGGCTCCCAAGAGACCCCCGGGAGGCCTCCCAAAGGCGCCCAAGACGCTCCAAGAGGCCTCGGCGAGAATGCAAGAAGTATTGATGTCACGATGGTTTTAGGCACATGCTGGCTTCCTGGGGGACTCCAAGAGCGCCTGGGAGAGCCCAAGATGACCTCCAAGATGACTCAAGATATCCTGAGATGCCTCAAAATGGTTCCCACGATGTTCCAAGATGCCCCAAGACCGCTCCATGACGGCTCCGAGTAGCCAAAGAGCTCCCCCTGGAGGCCCCGAAGAGGCCCAAATCCTTCCAAAACCGTGCGAGAATCAATGTGTTTGGCTTTTTCGCCCTATCGCTTCCGATGGCAATCCGAGGCCTCAAAATGGCTCCAACATGGCCCAAGAGGGCCCCAAGAGAGGCTCAAGAGAGCCCCAAGACGGCCCCAAGAGCGGCCAACAGCGCCCCATCAGCGCCTCAAGAGAGCCCCAAGAAACGACTTTATGGGCTCCCGAGGGAGAGCGCTAATAAATGTTTGTTTCCTGTTTGATCGATGTCCTCCAAGAAAGGCCCCAAGAGGCGCCCAGGAGGCCCCAGGAGGCCCCAACAGGCGCCCAAGAGGCCTCCAAGAGGCTCCCAAGAGACACCCAAGAGGCCCCAAGAAGCTCTCCGAGGCACCCAAGACGCTCCAAGAGGCCTCCACTGGGGAGCCATTCCTCTGTTTGCTGCCCATTTCCCTGATCGAGGCAATTCCTCTGGGCATCGTTTCTGGATGGGCTGGTGGGGTTACTTTTGGTCAACAGGCTCGCGAGGCGGGTCGAAAGCCGTCCGAACACTAGTCGGGCCGCGACTAGGCAGCAGGCAAAGAAAGGCAAGCGAAGCGAACGAGCGGGCAGCCACTCAGAAGGTAGGCCAGAACCGATACTCCCAAACCCGGTGGCGTTGAAAATCCCGATGGCGACCAGCAAGTCAGCGCAGCCAAAATGGCGCGTCGGCGCGACCATAAACACACAGAGGTCGATCGCTCGGCGTGAGTCAGGCGAACAGCACCGTCAAGGACGAACTAGACCGACAGGCACACCCAGACGACATCCGTGAAGCAGGCGGCACCAATGCCAAAACATCGCGCCGGCGCAGGAAGAGGGGCAACCCCAGCACCGACAAGACTGCAAACGGCAGTAAAACCTGTAATACGATCGAAAGCGAAGTCCATGCAGGAGAACGTCGGCAAACGAGCGTACAGAGCCACACTTGCCGAATGCCGAACCCGAGGTCCAGGTACCGCAAGGTAGGCAGTGTAGCGAGAGACCCACTGGAACCTTCCGGTCATCAGTCGGGGCCGACACCAGCCAGGAGCAGGATGTGACGCAGCACTACTCCCTGCGTGAACCCTCGCATGAATTCCAGACCACCTGAACGCCATCAGGCAGCATTGGACAGCAAACCGCAGCCGCCAAGGAAGAACCCGGTGAAACAGGAGGGAAAGCACCCCGGTGTAACAGCTGGCCGCTGCGGCATAAGGATGCAGGAGGAGAGGAGGGGAAGTGCACGCCAGGCACGGTAGGCACCCCGGTGTGGCAGCTAACCGCTGCAGCATTAGGACGCAGGGGGGAGGGAAGGAAGTGCACGCCAGGCGCACGGTGCGGGTGCAACAGCAAACCGCTGCGGCAGAAGGATGCAGGAGGAGAGGACGGGAAGTGCACGCCAGGCACGGTAGGCACCCCGGCGCGGCAGCTAACCGGTGCAGCATTAGGATGCAGGAGGGGAGGGAAGGAAGTGCACGCCAGGCACACGGTGTGAGAGGAGGGGGGGGAAACATATGCTCGAGCAGTCGATGCCGACAGGGACAAGCACGGTGGGCTGCCAGTCCACAGACCCGGTGCGATGTCAAAACCGCATCTCAGCGAAACTGGGTGGTGCCCCACACTCGGTGTTACTGTCGATGCCGTTTCTCGGTCCATGGGCTCTCGGTTGCTCGGCTACTCTTCCCAGCCGTGCCCGGAGCACTCCCACCATGCTGCGCGCGGCCAGTGTCGGCGCCCACGAGATCCCGACCACCTCGCGGGGGCGCCTGGCGCCCCCTGTTCGCGCCGACGCGATGTCCCAGGCATTGTCCACGCACCTGCGCCCAGCCGATACCCAGGCCCAATGAGTCGCTCATGGCCCGAACATCGCAGCTGTGGCTGTGAAATGAGGTCAGGCAGGCGACACAGGTTCGCTGGTCGCGCCGACGCGGGTCGAAAGCGCGCGCGGTGCCAGGGGCAGCGTGTTGCACGGCAAAGGCGTGCCAGACGGCTGTGAACGACGCACCCAGGGTGACCTGAATGTGCCTGATCGTCTCGTTTGGTGACTCCCCGTGGGGGTCCCACTGGGAGTCGTGGACCCGGGTTCTATAGAGCGGCCTTCCAGCGCGGGAGCCCCGTGGTCCTGGATGCCGGCGATCGGCGAACAGCCCGGGCTCTATAGAGCGGCCTTCCAGCGCGGGAGCCCCGTGGTCCTGGATGCCGGCGATCGGCGAACAGCCCGGGCGTCCACCCACTTCCCGTCCGACGCGTCAAGGATGCCCCCCGTCTGGGCTGCCAGCCCGTCTCGGCGGTCGAGCTTACGGCCCCACCCGAAGGGGGGGGGGTCTGGCGCGCTTTGCAGGGATGCAGGGGTTGCCCCGTGGCTGCTCGTAGAGGCGCCCGCCCGCGTCGAGTCGCCGGCAGGGGAGGGAGGACGAATGGGGGCGAAAAGGGCTCCTCGAAACCAGCTGCAGGATGGCTTCGTTGTCCCGCTCGTCAGGAGAAGGCTGACGCGTGGACGCGGTGGAAAATCCCACCGCCTTCTGGAGGGCTTCACTGTCCGGCAGGCCGTCGGGTTGGCCGACGGGCTGGCCGAGGAGCTGGCCGTGGGATTGGGCGTCGGGCAAGGCCTCAGGTAGAGTGTTGGGTAGGGCGTCAGGTTGGGCGTCGGGAACGGTGTCGAGTGAGGCGTCAGACTGGTCGTGGGGCTGGTCGTGGAGCTGGCCAAGAGACTGGCCGTGGGCTGGCTGTCGGGCTGGCCGTCGGGCAGGCCGTTGCGCTGGCGGTCGGGCTGGCCGTCGGACTGGTCGCGGGGCTGGCAGTCGGGTTGGCTGTGGGGCAGGCCGAGGGGCTGGTCGTGGGGCGTGCAGTCGGGCTGACCGAGGGGCTGTCGGTCGGGCTGGCTGTGGGGCTGGCCGTGAGGCTGGTCGTGGGGTTGAAAGTCGGGCTGGCCGTGGGACTGGCCGTAGGCCTGGTCGTGGGGGAGGCCGTGGGGCTGGTCGTGGGGCTGGCCGTCGGACTGGCCGTGGGGCTGGCCGTGGGGCTGGCAATCGGGCTGGCCGTGGGGCTGGCCGTGGGGCTGGCGGTCGGGCTGGCCGCCGGCCCTGGTTCTGGCCGCAGGGCTGGCCGCGGGGCTGGCAGTCGGGCTGGCCCCGGGGCTGGCCGTCGGGCTGGCCGTCCGGCTGGCCGTGGGGCTGGCCGCGCTGCCGTGGGACCGGCCGTGGGGCTGGCAATCGGGCTGGCCGTCGGGCTGGCTGTGGGGCTGGCCGTAGGGCTGGCCGTGGGGCTGCCCGCGGGACTGGCAGTCGGGCTGGCCACGGGGCGGGCCAACGGGCTGGCCGTCAAGCGGGCCGTGGGGCTGGCAGCTGGCCAGGCAGTGGGGCTGGTAGTCGGGCTGGCCGCGGGGCTGGTCGCCAGGCTGGCCTCGGGGTTGGCCGTCGGGCTGGCAGTCGGACTGGCCGTGGGGCTGGCAGTCGGGCTGGCCGTGGGGCTGGCCGTGGGGCTGGCGGTCGGGCCGGCCGTGGGGCTGCCAGTCGTGTTGGCCGTGGGGCTGGCCGTGGGGCTGGCAGTCGGGCTGGCCGTGGGGCTGGCCGTGGGGCTGGCCGCGGGGCTGGCAGTCGGGCCGGCCTCGGGGCCGGCGGTCGGGCTGGCCGTGCGGCTGGCCGTGGGGCTGGCCAGGCAGGTTGGCCGTGGAGCTGCAGGCAGTCGAGCTGGCCGTGGGGCTGGCAGCTGGGCTGGCCGTCGGGCTGGCCGTGGGGCTGGCAGTCGGGTTGGCCGTGGGGCTGTCTGGCAGCCAGGCTGGCCGTGGGGCTGGCCGTGGGGCTGGCCGCGGGGCTGGCAATCGGGCTGGCCCCGGGGCTGACCGTCGGGCTGGCCGTCCGGCTGGCCGCGGGGCTGGCCAGGCTGGCCGTGGGGCTGGCCGTGGTGCTGGCAGTCGGGCGGGCCGACGGTGTCTTTCCCTGATTTCCGCCTCCAGGGCCCGTTGTCGGCAGGGCCGTCAAGAGCAGATCCTTGTTTTTGTTTGTTTTCGCTTGCCCGTCGGCTGCACTGGTCGCCCTGGGCACACCCGCCGCCTTTGCGCGCCGCTAAGACGGGCTGGCCGTGAGGCGGGCAGGCCGCGGGGCTGGCCGTGGGGCTGGCAGTCGGGCTGGCCACGGGGCGGGCCAACGGGCTGGCCGTCAGGCGGGCCGTGGGGCAGCCAGGCAGGCCGCGAGGCTGGCAATCGGGCAGCATGGGGGGCAGGCCGTGGGGCTGGCAGTCGGGCAGGCCACGAGGCTGGCCACGGGGCTGGCTGTGGGGCAGGCCGCTGGGCAAGCGGCATGCCGCCGCGGCGGCGCCGGCCACCGCGCCAACCGCCGCCGCCGCCGCCGCCGCCGCCTGCGGGGAGCCGGCAGCGGCGGCAGCGGCGGCCGCCGCGACAGCGGCCGTCACGCTGGCCACGACGCCAACCGCCGACGCCGCCGCCGGAGGGGAGCCGGCGGCGGCGGCAACAGCGGTGGCGGCGGCGGCGGCCGCAGCAGCGGCGGGGAGCCGGCAGCGGTTACGGACTGGTGGGGCTACGCGAAGCGTCTAGAATTCGTGATTTTACCTTAGTTTTTGAAGGTGTTTTGCGTTCTCGCCTTCTCGGATTGCAGGCGTTCCAAGACGGCCCAAGAGACTTCCAGGAACGCCCCAACACGGCCCAAGAGGCCTCCAAGAGCGCCCAAAACGGCTCCAGAGGGTCCCAAGACAGCCCCAAAGGCGTCCAAGGTGGCCGAAGAGGCAACCAAGACGGCCCCAAGAGCGGGCCCAGACGGAGGACCCGAACGGACATTTCGAGCTCTAGGCGCAGAGAAGTCCCCTGGAGGCCCCAAGAGGCCCCCAAAAAGCCCCCAAGAGGCCCCAACACGGCCCCCAAGAGGCCGTAAAACTGCCTCCCAGAGGCCCCCTAAGCGGCCCCGACACGGCCCCCAAACGGCGAGGCAACATGGGCCGGCGAAATGAGCGAAGCGATTAAATTATCCTACCAGCCCTCTGGGCGTAGGTGGTTTAACGAGTTTTGTCTTCTCTCTGTAGCCGTCCTAGCTTCAGGGTCATGTGAAAGACACTCCTCGGCGCGCTTTCTGGGACGAACCCGACGTTTTTTTCAGTTCCTCCAGCCTCTCTGCGGCCGTCCTGGCCTCAGAGTCATACGACACAGAATTCGCTGCTTTCAGTTCCTGCAGCCTCTCTGCGGCCGTCCTGGGTTCAGGGTCATACGACAGAGAGCTCGCTGAGAAGCCCAATGTCCTCTCCATAGAGCCCCACGAGGCCTCCAAGCGGAAGCACCCGCACCAGCACCAGAGCATCTCCTATTCGCGCGCGCGGAGCGGCCGCCGCTCCCACAGAGTCTCCAGGATCCAAACATGGTGGGGAGGCTGTGTCTGCCCCCTCGGGGGCGTTCAACTAAATAAACCCACCAGCCCTCTGGGCGTAGGTGGTTTAATGAAATGTTTCTTCTCTCTGTGACCATCCATCCTTCCCCTGCTTGGGGGAGGGGCTCATCACTGTTCCCTAGGAATATACTCCCCCTCCCTCACCCGGCCGGCGACCAACCCAGAACCATGCCGACCTCATGCGGGCCACCCAGAACCATCCCTGTCGAAAAACCATAGAAAACGCACTTTGCCTCCACATTTGGAGCATGCGCGGCCAACCCGCACCCCCCCACCATGCCTGTCCAAAAACAATACAAAGTACATGTTGGGGCAACGTCCCGAGTCATGTTCGTGAGGCCCGCAAGCACTTTGTTGTGTTTTTGACAAGGACGGCGGGGGTGTCAGCATAGTCCCTGCTGTGCGCAGGGCCACCATGCCTGACAAAAAATGCAAAATGCACCTCGCGGCTAAATCTGGATCATGCGGGGACACCCCGCGATCTCTGTCAAGTGATTTTTGACAGTGACGGCGGCGGTGGTGGCGCGTGGCCTGCTGTGCGCAGGCCCACCAGACACAATGATGGGCAGTGGTTTTCGACAAGCATGGTAGGGGCCGACACGTTTCCCGATGTGTGCTGTCACGTGCGCAGGCGCACCTGACGCACTTTGCACGTGCCCCGAACGTGGCGCACCTAGCGCGGCTGGACTGTGCGGCACACCTGGCGCACTCGGAGCACGTGGCGCATCTGGCGCACCAGGCGTGCCTGGCACGCTCGGGCCCCAGGGGTGCCTGTCGCGCGTGGCGCCCCTGTCACGCGTGGCGCACCTCGCGCAAGCGTCGCGCACCTGGGGTCGGCGTTGGTTCCCAGTAGCTGCCCATCCGAAGACGACCGCTGAACATGCTCAGGCACGGGTGTTATTTATGTGTTGGGAGGGCGTGTGGGAATGAGCTAAACGGCTTGCGGGCGGGTGGGTAGCGCTTGACCCCTCCCCCTACCCCCTCCCCCGGGCCTGGAAAGGGGGGGGGCGCGAGGCGATAGTCTCGAAGACGGCCCAAGCTGGCTCCAAAACCTAGTGAACGTCAAGGTGTGTTTGCAGTCTCGCCTTTTCGCTTCCGACTGGCGTCGTAGGCCCCAAGATGGCCCCAAGACGGCCCAAGAGAGCCCCAAGAGGGAGGAGCCCACGAGGGCCCCAAGAGGGCCCCCAAAGCACCAAAGACCGCCCAAGAGCGCCCCAAAAGGACACCAAGACCGCATGCGTGAGCATCCCAGGGGGGGCTGAATTGAGGACCCCCTCCTTTTGAGCTACGGGGGCCAGGGTGGCCTCAATCAAGAGACCTCTGAGATCCGCCCGAAAAGCCCAAAGAGGGCCCCAATATGGCCCCAACAGAGGCCCAAGAGGGCCCGATGAGGGCCCCAAGAGGACCCCAAGAGAGCCCCAGGATGGCTCCAAGAGACCCCCGAAAACCTCCCATAACAATACATCCACTCGGCTGCCCGGGAAACCCCAAGATGGCCTCTAAGCTGGTTCCAAGAGGCATACAAGACCTCGAAAGATATCAAGAGAGACGCCGACAGGCATCAAAGAAGCCTCAGGTCCTTTTGCTCGTCCTCCCCCTCCTCCTCCCCCTCCTTTTCTTCATCGTCCTCCTCCTCCTCCTCCTCCGCCTCGTCCTCCTCCTCCTCCTCCTCCTCCTCCTCCTCCTCCTCCTCCTCCTCATCCTCCTCCTCCTTTTCCTCCTCCTCCTCTTCTGTTCCTCCTCCTCGTCCTCTTCCTCCTCCTCCTCCACCTCCTCCTCCTCCTCCTCCTCCTCCTCCTCCTCCTCCTCCTCCTCCTCCTCCTCCTCCTCCCTCCTCCTCTGGAGCCTCTGGAGCCTCTGGAGCCTCGGACAAGTCTATCCCTCACTAGGGTGAAAGATAGCCTGCAATTGGAAAAGGGGGCTCAATGGACAGGAAAGGGGGTCCCCACCACCTTCTTGCTGGTAGGGTCCTTCCCCTTCTCAAGCTCCTTCAGAGCTCTCCTGCCCCATTCGCCTGGCCCTCTGGGAGGGCACTCCTTGGCCAAGCCTTTTCACTTGACCAGTGCCATAGCTCCCACACCTCGCACAGAAGAAAGTAGCCCCACACACCCACATTCGATGGGATGGGTGGGCCGTTGCAACAATCCTTGGGGTACCAGGGCATTGCTGACTGGTCACGCGTTCTCTTCGGAGCGAGCTCTGACCACACAACCGACAGCCCAATCTACCCCCTTGCTTATGAAGGAGGTGCCCTTTATCCCCCTTTACAAGTTTCAGTGTACACAGTAATTCACCTGCTACCTTTTGTTTTTCAGGCCTCTTCTGGACCTTTGGCATATCATCTACATCTGGAAAACCTTGCCTACTGAGATTATACAAAACACCTGACAGGAGTCCAACAAACTTAATCCCGAACTGCTCAGCGGCTCTGAGACGTTCGAGGATCTGGGGCTGGGACGGGTGACCCATGGCTCCTAGCTTAGCATACCTATCGGCCTCAGAATTCCCAGCGTGCCAATGTGGGGGAAAACCATTCCTACTCAGCCAAGCCCTGGATTTGTGGGACGGCATCCAGACCAGCTCAAAGCTTTCTCTCCCCACGTCTTCGATTTTCCCGAAAACCAACCTCCAAATCTCAAAATACGGCTGGGACGGAACACGCACATTATTTCAGCTCCTTTGTCCACGGACAGCAGCAAGTTCTTATGATCGGTGATGATGACCGCCTTCGGCCCCATCAAGCACAGGGCCATATAAAAGGCGAAGTGTTCTGCGAGCCCTGCACTCTGCACCACGCCAGGCGTGGGACCATAACACACAAGTCCTGCTTCGCGGGATCCTGGAACCAAGGTGCAACACGACCATCCCGAACGGGTTTGCCACTCCACTTCAGGGTTCAATCCCGATCCGTCGATGAAAATTTCCAACCCCTGGTGGCCCCTGGGCCCCAGTCCTTTCTGGAACTTCTCTTCAGCCACGGATCCCACGAGCGGTGGGGGGTATTCGTCACGTCCCGAGCCTGTAACACCATACTCGACAAGCGGACAATCTCCTGCTTCCCGACTGATATCCACAAGCTCGGCCATATCAAAGTCACGCCGCCATGCAGCTTGACCATCACATTCATATATATATATATACGGTGCCGAATGGTGCCTGCCTGAGCTCCACAGCTTCGACACATGTTGGATATGGAATATCTTTCACAATACAGCTTGCTCTGGGTCCAAAGGCCTCCAGCAAGATGAGTAACAACTAAATCTGCCTGGATGTGTTCACCCCGTCCCCTCATACGCTGCAACTCCTGCTTAATAGGATCCAAGTACGGCATACAGTCCCACCCAAAGTGCCTCTGCGCTTGAATCTCCTGGGCCCTGCGGAGGCTACGATGGATGAGGCTCTTGAGGGTCTGGAGCCCTATCTCAAGGAGGTCCACCACGAGCCCCTGGCCATCTTTCCACGTCACATAGTCAACCGCCGCCCATCCTATGCGCACGAGGGTCTGGATAACTGCGCCAGCAGGTCCTATCACCGAGCTCCACCCCGCCTTGGACGCGGCCGCGGCCGCTTCAAAGATGGTGGAAAGCAATTTCCGAGGGAGCCACTCTTGTCGCAGTGCGGTATACCATGTCAAAAGCGGTAACGTATTGACGACGAACGACGGGTCGAGGTCATACGGATCCGTTAATAAATACTGCACTGCACGCGAGCGCCCCTTAGCCTTCCCAAACAGCACAAAGGATGCTACAGCACGTAGACTGGCCAGGTCCGTCGTCGACATCCCCTGGACCCTTATACCGCACGTAGCTGCCGCCATCCCTCCAGCCCGAAATACGCGTTTCAACCCTTTTCTGTGATGCTTAATCGAATGAAACCGACCAGCTCGCCTCCGAACGGACCAAATCCTCTGCCTGAGCGTCTTCTTCCCCTTCCTGAACTGCACCCCGAAATCGTGCCCGAGATTTTTTTACCGAGGAATACGCTTTAAAGCAGTACCTGGACAAAGCCTTCTGCAGCCTCTGGACAAGCTGGTCACTCGAGGCCACAATCTGGCCCTTCTTCCTGGAGATGACCAAACCTAACAGCCCGAGACGACGACACAGGTCTGGCACAGCTGTGGCGATTTTCAGCTCCACGTTCCTCATGGAGCCTATCGCTTCGACGGTGATGTCATCCACCATCACATATAGAGTGAGCGAACTCCACCTGTCCTGCATATACTGCAAAGCATCGTGCAAAATGACCCTCAGGAGCGTCGTGGCAAATGAACGACCTGCCACGATAGATCTCGTGATCTGGATAGTGTCGGACACAATCTCACGCACCTTGACCCGACGCTTACCACCATACACCATGAGCAAAAGCCTGATACGACGCAAACTGAAATTATGCTTCACACACGCGTGCCACAATACATCGCGCGGGATCTTCTCATAGCATTTTTCCATATCTATAAGAGCCGACGCTGACGACGCTTGTATTGCTTTGGCTGACTCGACCGACGCTGCTTGCTGCCATATCGCTCTCTCACAACTTTTCCCTTTCGCCCCATAGATACATTTCAGCTCGTGCGCTCGCTCCCACTGTGCTGCTTCATACCTACGGATACGGCTTAATACTCTGATCGCTGTCGCCAGGATGCCGATGGGCCTGCAGCCGCCATCTGGCTTCTGCAAGAAGGCAATCAGCGACGTGTCGCACTGCGCTGGGATCAGCAAGTGCGTCTCCACACACGAAAGAAACTTGGCATACACCTCGAGCGCCTGATCGCTGAGCTTCCTCAGCGCTGCAGGGCTCCACCCATCAACACCTACGGCTGTGTTCTTTTTGAACCGTTTGAGGGCTCCCTTGATCTGCTCCAGAGTTGGGACTGGCGGGGCATCTCCGAGGGGTAGTCCTAGGTGCTCTGCCGTGAGTCGGCTGGGCTCTCCTTCGTGCCAGATGTTCCTCCACTCCTCCAAAAGGGACTCGACGGTGTCGACCTGGCCTGCGGGGCCTCCAGAAACTCCAGTGGGGTCGGGAGCCCACCCAACAGGTTCCTTGGTGCACTTATACACAGCCCCTCCACCAGCCGCCAGAGAACTATTCACCCAGTCCCTCCAAACCTTCGTCTTGGCCTGCCTGAAACACGACTCAACTACTTCGGCGAATTCTCGAACGGACTCAGCATACCCATCCAAATCATCAAGAGAAACGCCAGCTTGAAAACGTAACCTATCTTGAAACTCTCGCCATCCAGGAACAGCTGCTAGGTCGGATGTCGGCTTACGGAGCTTGCCTACGAGATCCTTGACCCCAGGCGATTGCCAGCAGTGTTCACGCTTCCGAAGGTGTCTGAGCTCCTCTAGACGGACCTGGAACTTCCTGAGCGCCCTGGAGGCCTTTGTGCACTTGGGATAGGGGCCCTTGACATTCACCAAAACAGGCCTAGATACCAGATGATACCCAGCTCCTCTGCCGAAATACTGCGACCTATCAGCTAGAGGAATACCTAAGATGTCGGCGAGCTCTCCTTCCATCATCGCACACATGTCCGAGTACAATAGGTTGAACTCGGTCTGGGTTGGCCTCTCGTCGAAGCCGTGAAACCTATCTAGCAGATTGCTCCAGCTCCTCTGAGGCGCAAGTCCTACTGGCCATTCGAGGGGAAAGGGCCGAGGCAACTTTAAAACCTGCTTTGTCCTCCGATGGGTGTCTGTGGAGACAGTCAACATTACTGGATAATGCGTTTTATTCCCTGACTCCTCCACCCTGCGACAGGACTTGATCGAGCCCACGAGGTCGTGCGAGACAATGACAAAAACCGAGCTCTCTCCACCGACCTACCCTGCACGTGGGCTGGTTGCCGTACACGACGACAGCCCTAAGCTTGCGAATGATTGGCAACGCCTGCACTTCTGACGGCAACGAGTTGAAGTCCGCGGCCCAGGTGAAGGGCTTCTGAGCAGCGTAGAGAAATTCGCCCATCTGATTTATCAGCTGACGACCCCGTTCTCCCTGGACTCCTTCCCCATCAGGAAGATACATACTAGCTACATATAGCCCCCCTCGTACTCCTCCATTAACCCAGACAATGGAACTCCGAGGATTCATAAGGTGCTTGTGGGGCCCAACGACAGAGCCCATGCCGATGTGGTGCTTCGCGGCGATGCCGACCCCAGACGACACCCCTTTCTCACCAATCTCCCCTGTGCGCACAGCTGGTGTGAGACGTAGCTTCCAGCCATCCGATCGCACACTGCTCTCACTCTGAGGTATCCGCTCACGCAAAACTCTGCACTCCTGGAAGCACATTACATGAGCACTACTCAGAGCTGGATCAGTCAGGGCATGCTGGGTTCCTGACCAACCCGACGTGTTGACTGTCACAAAATTCCATGAAGTGGCCGAACTTGATGCAGAACCTGAGTCCGACTCGTCTGACGAGCCTGCACTTGATCCATACTGCGTGCTAAAGACTCTCCTGGCCGCCCTCGACTTCCTTGTTCTTGCCGAGACCCTTGGCCAAGAGAACCTGGGCCTTCTCACGGAGTTCCTTGCTGTTGCGTCCGAGAGGCGAGCCCTTTCCTTGCCCAGGTCCGTTTGCTGCTTCCTGCCCTGGAGGGGGCTGAGGCTCCGCCGCCGCCGCACCGTCGTCCGCCGCCGATGCCACGCCCGCCGATGCCCCATCGCCCTCCCCAGCCGCATCTCCATCAGCAGCTCGTCGTCGCTTGCCCGCAAGGCGGGCCCGTAACTCCTCCTGCTCCTTCTGGGCGGCCTCGGCCTTGGCCTTGAGATCGCCGAACAGGTTGGTGGCCAACTCCCTAAACTGGGTTTTGAGTCGAGCCTCCCGATCTTTAGCTTCTTTGACGTCGGACTCCTGCAGATCGATATATTCACCCAACCCGAATAAATCATCACCACATGATAAGTCCCAATCGGTGTCCTTGCCACTGAGAATGTCGACCAAAGAGACAACCTTCTTGGCCGTTGTGGCACTCCCAGGCTGAGTCGATGATATGGTGCAGTGGAGCTCCGTGATCGCCTGCTTGTAGATCTCCCCCTGCGCCGACAGCTCAGCCAGGGTGCTGGACACGACCTCCTGCTGCTTCTGCACTTGCTCATGCATCTCTGCCAGCTTGGTGGTCTGGACCCGCAGCTCCCCTTCCAACTTGATGATGGATCGGTTGGCTTGGTCAGCGCGAACCTGTGGGGAGACTGCGGTGCGGTCCTTGGCCACCAAGACCGTCTCGTAGTACTGGGCGAGGGGAGCGTTCTTCCCCTTGTTGGCCAACTCGATGAGTTGGCGCACTTCTTCAACGGATAGATCTGGAACTGGGTCCTTGCCTCCCGCCTGTGCACCGACTGGCAATGGAGCCACGCCGCCAAGCCCAGGAGGAGAATCGCCCAGCTGATCATGGTCCCAACCGTCACGGTCGGTCCCTTTGCCCTTCTTGGCCCTCTTCTTCTCGCCTGTCTTCCAGTGTGCCCCGCAATGTTTGCAGTGCGCCTGGTTCCACTTCGTTTTACTGCACCCGCAGCGCTCGCAGCGCCACATGTGAGAACTGCTGCCATCCCAAGATTGCTGTGGAGCCATCAGCAGAAACGAACGTACAGTGAAAGAAGGGGGCGCGGGTCTCTGTGACCAGCTCGAGCCCCCACCCCAGGGGAAGGGAAGCCCCCAGGCAATGGCCTTGAGCCAATGGCTACGGATCTCCTCCTCCTCCTCCTCCTCCTCCTCCTCCTCCTCCTCCTCCTCCTCCTCCTCCTCCTCCTCCTCCTCCTCGTCCTCCTCATCCTCCTCCTCCTCCTCCTCCTCCTCCTCCTCCTCCTCCTCCTCCTCCTCCTCCTCTTCCTTCTCCTCCTCCTCCGCCTTCTCCTGCTCCTCCTCCTCCTCCTCCTCCTCCGCCTCCTCTTCCGCCTCTTCCTCTTCCTCCTCATCCGCACATTCATCATCCTCTTCCTTCACCATCCATTGTCCTCCCACCCATCGAACGATTACCCCTGTCGTCCGATTTGCACTTACACTCCCCTGATCGCCTCAACTCGCCTGGGCATCGGTTTGGGATGGGCTGGTGGGGATAAGCGAAGCGTCAATACATATTCCCAGACATGGCTATTCAACCACAACAACAATCATTGTAATAGTGCTCAATATATGAGCATCGCGTTCGTTCAACACGTATATCCCAAACACTCGGTACCCGCACTCTTCGCTATCGATCGCACACCACTGCATGCATAGATTCCTTACCTGTCGCGTGTAGTTAGCGCAGCTCCTAAAACAAAGGGACAAGACGCATGGAAAGGGGGAGGGAAAGGATGGAACACGAAATATATTAGCAGGAGGGGGCTAAGAGAAGAACACGCGGCAAAACCAAACGGGCAAATCGGGCGGGTAGACCCCCAGCGGGCGGTTCGGGAAGGCGGGCCCAGTCGGCCAGGTCGAACAGGCAGGTTGCTGAACCACGAGGAAGTCTCGAACGAGCACGATCCCCAAATAAATCGTGGGAAGGGCCAAAGCGGGAGCGTGATTCCTGAATTTCGAGGGCGCGATGTCTGAACATATTGCAAGGAAGCACTTCGCGAGAGCGCGACTCCTGCATACATACTAGGGAAGTCCCGCGCGAGAACACGAATTTGAAATAAATTGCGAGGAAGCACAAGGCGAGAGCCGCTGTTGCTGTAAACCGGGGACGAATGGGCACAATCTGAAGAGGAACGCTTTCCCAAGTAAAAACGGAACTTACAGATCGCATGCTTCACTTGGGAAAGGGGGATCAACACCTATTCTGTAGCAGTGGGAACTCCACAGAAATCACACCCGCACGCGCCGTGCATCTAAATGCCACACGCATCCACCATGATGCCACCTCTTTTCGGGGAACCATACGAAAAGGAAGGCGATATTCCCACACCCAGATCTCCCGCCCAAGGAGGTCGAGCCAACACCTCTCTCCAGGCACATGCTGCGCTGCCAGAGTCCAGCGCGCACGTAACCCTGACGGCCCACGCACCTCGGGCGGCACGGCGGGGGAGAGGGGGCCGGCGAGGGAGCGAGGGGGACAGGCAGGTCGAGGCGGATGGCGGGGAGGGGAGGAGAAAGAGGAATGGTAGGAGGGGGAGGAGGAAAAAGACCCTGAAGCCGCGGATTGCTGAGTCAAGAATTGCGAGCGCTCCATGTACAACCGTACACACATCCAAACGATGGGCCTCCGTTATTTCCCTCGTGGTTTGGTGGTCTTTTTGATTTTTGATATTCGAACGTCGGCCAGCACGTCCGCACACTGCTGATGTGTTGCACAGAACATGACCGAATACTACACGTCCATATGGGCCGCACGCATTTCGCCGCTTTCGGAATACATTGAATGGTTTGTCCGTCATGCGAATTCCTAGCCGTGCTGCCGCTTGTGTACGAGGCTGCGCCAATGAATATCGACACGCTCATTTCCGCGGCAGGTGGCCGCTGCGCCGCTTGCGGGAGAGCCGCACAATGCCCGAAGCATCAGCCCTTCATGATCGAATTGAATTTCCCCGAGGAGAGCGTGCTCGCGCGCAACAAATGTCATAGCCTGGGTCACGAAACAAAATGTTGGACAAGCACCTGGACTCTTTTTCCATGTCAATTGCCGACGGAGTGCACGAGACCGAGCACCTTTTTCTATCAACTTGTGAGACAGTGCGCGACGGCATCTGCGCCGAGTACACGGAGCAGGTGTGCACGACCAGGGCCGAGCTTCGGCACGATTTCGAGCAGTACGTAGGGCAACACATGGCACAAGAACGCTGGCAATACGATTGATCAGCGGTAAGTTGATGAGGGAGCCAACGGCAGCACATACAACACCCCGCCAGTGCACCCCGAGCTGCCAGGGTCAAAGCCGCAGTCCAGCATCGAAAAACGTTCCCCGAACACAAATCACAATACAGAAAATGCGTCATGGGGCCTCCTGGGGCCTCCTGGGGCCTCCTGGGGCCTCCTGGGGCCTCCTGGGGGCGGGGGGGCCGAAAAACCTCCATGAACACAGATCCCTGGAGCGTTCTGCTTCCTGGGGCCCAGTGACAAAATTGCTCTGATGGATTCCCCTGTGCTCCTGGATTGCGAGGAAATCTCTAGCGAAATGGCCGTTCCAGCATCCGCTAATAGCACCAAGAATGCTCTGAAGAACCCCCTTGCGGTGCTGAACCGCGAAGAAGTCTCAAGTTCTGACATCCGCGAGTAGCGGCAACCTGGTTTGAAGGACCCCCTTGTGGTGCTAAATTGCAAAGACGTCTCGAACGAAACGTTCCAGCATCCGCAAGCAGGGGCAAGACTGCTCTGAAGGACCCCCCGAATTGCTGAATCGCGAAGAAGTCTCAAGCGAAAAAGCCGTTCTGGCATTCGCGAGTAGCGGCAACCTGCTTTGAAGGACCCCCTTGTGGTGCTAAATTGCAAAGACGTCTCGAAAGAAACGTTTCAGCATCCGCAAGCAGCGGCAAGACTGCTCTGAAGGACCCCCCGCAATGCTGAATCGCGAAGAAGTCTCACGCGAAGAAGCCGTTCTGGCATCCGCGAGTAGCGGCAACCTGTTTTGAGGGACCCCCTTGTGGTGCTAAATTGGAAGAACGTCTAGAACGAAACGGCCGTTCTGGCATCCGCAAGCAGCGGCAAGACTGCTCTGAAGGACCGCCCTGCGGTGCTGAATTGCGAACAAGTCTCGGGCGAGAGCGCCCTTTCCGAAGTTCGGGCCCTCTCTGGCCAAGGCCTCTCGGAATAAACTGTGAGGAAATATCGCACGGGAGCGTTGCTGTTGGTGGGGCAGTTTGGGCGGCACCCCGAAATTCTTGAGCGTGAGCTTCAATGTCAGAGGAAATGCAGCCGGCGCCGAGGCTAGAGCGCCCAGGCGGATAGAGAGGGCCCAACTGTAGTTAATCTGTGTAAATCAGATTCAACAGCCACTGAACCCTCATGCGCCATGCTTCTACATGCCACACACATCAATGATGATGCCACCCCCTCCTGGGGGGAACCGGATGAAAAAGGGGGGGCGATGTTCCCACGCCCAAATCTCCCGCCCAAGGAGGTCGAGCCGACGCCTCTCCCGAGGCACATTCCCGCTTCCAGCTCGCACTGCACCTTCCAAATAGTGCGACTTTGGGAGGCGGTGAGGATTCGAGACACGAAGGATTCGAGCCCCAGGAGGGGGGCAATCTATACGAACACACGTAAAGCACTAGGAACTCGAGCCCCAGTCGAGGGGCAACCTTTAGAGACATCAGAACTACACAGAAGATTCGAGCCTCCGTCAACGGGCAATCTGTAGGAACATGTGCTAAAAGATAAGGGTTCGAGCGCCAGGAGAGGCATTGGAACACACATTAAACACAAACGATTCGAGCCCCACGAGAGGGGGGGCGAAGCCTCTAGGGGCGAAGCCTGTGGGGGCGAAGCCTACGGGGCCAAAAAGCACTCCCCGAACACATATCTCAATACAGGATTCCTGCCCGTGAGAGCTGACGGGGCAAGGACGAAGGAAGAGACACGTATAGTGAAATAGAGCGAGCAACCAGGGTGAACAGAGAGATCTCTGGAGCAAGGGGGTGGCCTTAGAGGGCCTCTTCGGGCCATCCCTGAAGCCCGCGTGGGGGCAAGAGAAGGAGGAGAAGGAGAAGGAAGAAAACGACGACGACGAAGACGAGGAAGAGGAGGAAACGGAAAAGGAAGGCGATAAAGGCAAGGACGAGGACGAGCAGAAGGAGGAGGAGGAGGAGGAGGACAACGAGGACGAGGACAGAGCCATCAAAATCGCCCCTTGGAGCCCCCTTGGGGCTTTTGTGGGATATATTGTGATCCTCTTGGGGCTGTTTGGGCGGGTCTTGGGGCCCTCTTGGGACTCTCTTGGGTGCCGCTTGGAAGCCCTGGAGGGCCTCGGGCGATCGTGGAGGGCGTCGGGGAAAAGAGAGGGGCCCCGGGAATTACCACGCGAGAGCGCGCTTCCGGCGTAAATTGTCGGAAGTCCCGCGCGAGAGCGCGATTTTGGGATAAACTGTAAGGAAAAGAAATCTCAGGCGGGAGCCATCGTTGTTGTAAACCGGGGACCAGGGCCGAGTCTCAGCCGCAGGCTTCCCCCCGAAAAAAAAATGAGAGCCCTGGGAGGAGCACACGAATTGCAAACCACCCTGGGCACCGGGCAAGGGAGCAACAACGTTATCCTTTATAAATGAGAAGAGGATTCAACCACAACAACAACAACAACAACAACAACAACAGCAAGAACCACAACAACAACACAACCACCGCCAACAACAACAACAACAACAACGACGACGACGACGACGACGACGACGACGACGACGACGACGGCGACAACGACCACGACGACGACGACCACGACAACAACAACAACAACAACAACAACAACAACAACAACAACAACAACAACAACAACAACAACGACGGCGACAACGACGACGACGACGACAACAACAACAACGACAGCAACAACAACAACAACAACACCAACAACAACAACAACAACAACAACAACAACAACCATGGGAAGACTGTTCGCTCGTATCTGCTCGCGTGCTTCGATCGTATCCCCTTGGGGGTATAGCTTTCCTGCCTGCAAGTGTATTTCATGCGGCCACTGCGGCGGGGGGAGACGGGACGGATGGAATAAAGGCAGAAGGGGAAGGGAGAGGATGGAGCACGAGAAAGAGAGAGAGAGAGAGAGCAGCGGGGGGGGGGCTAGGAACAGAAAACACGTGGCAGAACCAGACGGGCAGATCGGGCGGGTTCACCCTAACAGGCGGGTCGGGAAGGCGGGCCCAAGGCGCTGGTGACGCGGGGGAGGGGGGGGGGGTGCGACGCGAAATAAAGCGTTCGTGGCGGAGGGGGCAGTGGGCGAGGCTCCCGCTGGGGCGCTGGGGACGCGGGGGGGCTCGGGGCAGAAAGCCACGGCGCGGGGGTCCCACTCTGGCGCTGGGGACGCGGGGGAGGGGGGGGCGCGACGCGGAATCAAATGGTCGGAGCTCTAGACACCCTGTGCAAGAGAATAAAGTGTTAGGAAATATCAAGCGAAGCGGTTCTGTGGCAAGTTGCAAAAAAATCCCAAGCGAGAACGCGATTATGCAATACATTGTCCGGACATGCCAGGCGGGAGCCGCGATTCGGTGGAAAGTTGGGAGGAAGTCCCGAGCGAGAGTGCGATTCTGCAATGCATTGTAAGAAAATATGCGCTGTTGTTGTAAACCGGGGGGCCAACGACAAGGTTTGACCCTCAAGACTTTCTTAAATAAGAAACCAGGTGCGAGCCCCAGGAGGGGCACTTCAATCAAAAAATACAACGTGCACGGGGCGGGGCGGATCAGCAATAATATTCTGCAGAAATGAGAGTTCAACAACAACAACAACAACAACAACAACAACAACCACAACCACAACCACAACCACAACCACAACCACAACCACAACCACAACCACAACCACAACCACAACCACAACCACAACCACAAACACAAACACGAAAATAATTACAATAGCAGCAGCAACAACAGCAGCAGCAGCAACGACGATGATTTCGCTCATCTCTGCTCACGTGCCATCCAACAGGTAAGTCCCAATCCCTCGGTACCCGCCCTCTTCGACTTCGATCGTACCCCCTTGGAAGTATATCTTCCTGACCTGCCACGTGCATTTAACGCAGCCCGCGCAACAGGGGGAGAAAGGACGGATGGAAGGGGGAGGGAGAAGGATGGAGCACGAGAGAAATTAGCAGGAGGGGGGCTAGGAACAGAAAACACTTGGCAGAACCAGACGGACAAATCGGGCGGGCAGACCCTAACGGGCGGGTCGGGAAGGCGGGCCCAGGCGGCCAGGTCAAGCAGGCGGGCTGCTGAAGCGTGAGTCCTGCATGAAACGCGAGGAAGTCTCAAGCGATAGCGCGATGACCTTGGAACTCGTGAAAAAAAGCCAAAGCGAGAGCATGATTCCTGAGTGTCGATGGCGCGGCGTCTGAATACATTGCGAAGAAGTTCTACGCGAGAGCGCGAGTCATGCATGAATTGTCAAGAAATCCCGCGCGACGGCGGGATTTTGGAATAATTCGTGCAGAAAAATAAATACGACCACCCTTCGGGTGATAAGGAGGTTCCGGGGGGGGGAGGAACCAACGTCTCACTCGATCGGTCTCACTATCGATCTCAATATCGATCTCACTATCGGTCTCGCTCGATCGATCTCACTCGATCGATCTCACACTCGATCTCACTCGATCTGTTTCATTCGATCGATCTCACAATCGATCCGACTATCGATCTCACAATCGATCTCACTATTGATCTCACTATCGATCTCACAATCGATCTCACATTCGGTCTCACTATCGATCCCGCGACCAGTAACACAGTCGATCTCACTATCAACGTCATCATCATCATCAACATCATCGCCACCATTGTCATCAACATCATCATCATCATC
>CAUYUJ010006513.1:235000-273307 GCA_963575745.1 Prorocentrum cordatum
AACGACCACAGCAACAACAGCAGCAACAACAACATCATCCTCAAGAACAATAACAATAACAAAAACAACAACAACAACAACAACAACAACAACAACAATAGCAATAACAACAGCAACAACAACAGCAGCAGCAACAACAGCAACAACAACAACAACAATTCACAAACAAGCAGAATTCGGGCTACGGAATCCCGCATCACCCACGCACCCAGGGATGCTGTAAGACTGTTCGGCCCGCCCTCTCCATTTTCTGATAAGTAACCTGTGGGGCCAAAAACTAGGAGTGCCTGACAAGCTAAAGGTCGCCGCAAGCGCGTCTCTCGACATCACGCGAATCAAACTCAGACAACAAATTGAAACGCCGGCTGGGGGTCACGAGACCGAGGGGAGGAGAAGAAGAGGAAGAACTCTGTCGCCGACGGGAGCGCTGATCTCCCCCCCTGCAAGCGGCCAGGGGCGGGGACCTCCCTCCGCACTTCCGAGACTGGCACGGCATGCGCCCTCGGCACCTGACGGGCGGCGGCAGCGGCGGCGGCGGCGACGACGGCGGCGGCGACGACGGCGGCGGCCGAGTCGTCGGCGCCGCGCCTCCCGGCCCAGGCAGGCCCGGGCCTCCTCGCCGAGGCCGCCGAAGCCGCGCTGGAGTTCCTGGCGGGGGGCAGGCGCGGCGCGGCGGGGAGCCAGGTCTTCTCGGGCGCGACCGACGAGGTCGGCCGCTGCCGATGTTGCATCGGGTTCTGGTATCGGTCGCGACCGATCGGCTTCCAAATCAGTCGTGACCGATCGGCCGCGACCGATTTGGAGTGCCGATCGTGCGCTGCCTATCGCGACTGGTGTCCAGTGATCTGGGTTGGACCGACCTGGTCTTCTCAGCACGCGGACCCAGGAGGGAGACGGCGGCAGGAACAGGCTTAATCTTAACAATAAAATATGCGCCACGAAGATTCGCCGGCTCACCGGGCCAGAAGCGTGCAAAAATCTTCGGCGAGAAATTCATAGTATTCTAGACGCTTCGCGTAACGCCACCAGCCCATCCAGAAACCATGTCCAGGCGAGTTGCCCTGATCAGAGATGTGGAGGAACACGCAGTGGAGTAAGGGGTTAGGGAAGCCGTCATACCCCAAGACGGGGGGATTGAGGAGGAGTCGGAGGAGGAGGGGGGGGAAGGAGGAGGGGGGAGGGAGGAAGAAGAACTAACAGAAAGGCCAGAGGCCTCTTGGATGTCGCTCAGGGTCTTTTCGGGTGTCTCTTGAAAGTTTCTTGGAGTCCTCTTGAGACGCTTTGGGGGGGTCTTGGCGGTCCCAGGGGCCTCTTGGAGCGTCGTTGGGTGCCTCGAGGGAGCCTCTCGAGGCCTCTTGGGGGCCTGTCGGTGGTCTCTTGGGAGTCTATGGGTGACCTCTTTCGGAATTCTTGCTGGCATAAGAAAGTGGCAGAATGAGCCACGACGGACCTGCGTCATCACATTGTTATCCCCTGGGGCCTACTTCGTGCCAGAGAATATGTATGTGCTGCGTGCGCCTGGAGCTCGTACGGAGCATGCAATGAAATGCGACAGTCGGTCTCGGCACCACCCTGGGCTGCGCATGAGCAGCAACAGGAGCGCACCTCAAAGATCAATACATGTTCCGCTTCATCTTCCCTCCGTGACTGCTGGCTGCTGCTCACGCGCGCTGGATGAGCGCCTCGACACTCTCACGAGTCGCACCGCAACTTGCAAACGTCCGGGCTCGACAGCGAAGGAGTGCCAGCAGGCAGTTCTCGCGACGACGTTCCCTTCAAGGCCTGACCCCTCTCTCCAGCGACAAGAACTGCCAGCGAGCGACACTCCCCCCCTGGGGACAGCCAGACTCCAACTCGGAGAATAAAAAACACCCCAAAAAAAACTGCCCCCCCTGACGCCGAGGCGACTCCTCCGACAACCGCGGCAGGACCTCCACTGAGGTTTTCTTCCAGTGCAACGGTCGCCAGTTCCACGAACGTGGGGAGAGATACCTTGCTCGCATAACTACCCGCAAAAAGTGTACCACCTTCTTGTGCCGCCGTTGTTTCGTCTTCCACATCATCACCATTACCACAAACTTCTCCAGCCTCTGTCCGCAATCGTGGACAAAGTCGTCGAGGCGATCAGTTCCAACTTCACTCTACTGACAGCTCTGCCTGGGGCAGGCCGCGGTCCAGATGCGAACGTTGTTTCCTTGGGCGTATTGGCACTTTGAGGTCCTACCGGGGATTCGATCGTCAAACTGAACAACATTGTTCAAGTAATGTGATGAACGAGCAACGCACACACACACACACACCCATACCCATAGGGGGTCGTTGGGAGAAGGACTGGCTATGGGTATGGGCGCGGGTTGTCGTACCCTGGGGGGCGCTCCCGTTCGAGCGCGGACCCCCTCCGACAACACGCACCCATAGCCCTCTCCGACCCCCCCTATGGGTATGGGTGTGTTTTTCGTTCGTGATAGTGGGCAAGCGTTCCTTGGACATCATTTGTATACCAGAAGCGCTTTTACATGGATCTGGAAATGCATACTTATGCAGGCGTCGGCTTCATAATGGCACCGCGCGTAACATCGAGCATGGTAGGATTCAAGGCCTGCAGTGGCCGGGTGGCTTCACTACGCTTGAAACTGAAGGGTAGCATGCGTACGCTTTTGTTGGTCTATGTCCCACACAGCGGCCATGGCTATGCTGCCAGAGCTGCCTTTTACGACGACTTACAGAGTAACATACATACGTACATATATACATACTCTGTGAGGTTGTAATGCGAAAATGAAGCGCCGGAGGGCAGGGGAGAAGAGAATCATTGGTCCATGTCTTGTTCGATACCCTGTGGATGGCAATGATGCTGGTCGAGGAGGTCCCCGTGCTCAAGGCGATGATCGCTCAGCAAATCGGCAATAATTGCTGGAATGCTGCTTCGCTCTCGACCTTACCATTGCGAACACGTTCCACTGTCAACCGATTAAGCAGAAAGTGGCATGCAGAACTTGTGGGGTGATTCTGTATGACGACGGCATATGGCACTCAAAATTTTCTCAAAATTGACCATGTCGTGCGCCATCAAACTGCACGGGGTGCGTTTTCCGATATCTGGGTTAGCCAAGACGACGCTATTCGCGGTGAACATGTCGTGGTGAGTACAGAGTTTGGAGTTCAAGAAATAACATCAACCTCGCATGGCAAATGTGGACACGAATAGCTCGAAAGACCCAACAACTAGATCGAACGTTATATAAATTGTCTTGCATGCTTACGATGCTCAGCCAGAGTAAACAAATAATGCGAACAATGCCGACATACGTTTACTAACAAGTTTTCAACCAGCTGCCTGTGTTTTGTCAACATGAACAAGTTCAGCGAAACAGGCAAGAACAAGCAAGCGCACGCTGGATAGAATAGAGAACCACGATATATGGCCCGCAAAATATGATAGATGAACACGAAATGGCCCGCAAATGCGGGGACCACAAAACGGAACAAGAAGTGCATGCCCGCGTTCGCAAGTCTGGAAAGAACAATCGTGCTGATTCGTTGGATTGGGTGCTCAAGCAGAGCGGTTGGGACACGGTTCGACACCTCAAGAAACCAGAGCCATCCAGCCTGCATCCATCAGGCAGCAGGATGGGAGTTTGGCAGACGGAAAAAGTTCGAGCGAACGTCTTGACTGATGACTTCGACGACGTCCAATGGCAATCGCGTCTGCCAGACTGGGAACCAACGGCACGCGAGCTGGTTGGAGATGTGCTGCCGATTGGCACGCACAACTTCACGCTGCCGGAACTACTATCCGCAGCCGTACGCAAATTACGTTGCGGCATAGCCCTTGGTCCAAATAGTATACCGCCAAACATCTGGAAAGTCGTTTCATCTTGTCCGGACGCGTGCGAAAAACAGCTTTCAATATGCAAGCAATGCTGGGCAGAAAAATCAATTCCAGATTCGTTCAAGAAGGAAGACACAGCTGTGCCAGCAAACTATCGGCCAATATCTCTGCAGGCAGTGGGTTGCAAAATGTTGGCGTCAATGTTACACCAAAGGGCATTGGATGGAAATGCTGAGTCAAGAACGCAGGGCTCCCAGATCGGCGTCAGACCCAAGAGAAGCACGCAACATGCCTTGATGCTCATCAGACGCATGACTGATGCTGCCTGCTCCAACAGCAACGGCGGCATGGTTTCACTCATGCTGGCCTGGACAAAAGCTTTCGACCGACTAAAGCCGACTTGAATGTGTGAAGCCTTGCGTCCTTTTGGACTCCCAACAAAGATGGTGACAATGCTTGGGTCTATCTATTACGCTTGCTATTCAATATTGTGGACCACGCTGGGAAGTCGACAGAAAGACAACAGAGAGCTGGGATAGCTCAGGGCTGCCCCCTGTCACCTTGTTTGTTGATTGCAATGCAAAAAATGATGCTCCACGACGCACCGAACGACATCCAGCACGACCCTGATCTGGAGCACATCGCAACTCGAGATATAGTGTACGCAGACGACACAGTGTCAGCCTCGCAGAGCAGTCTCAACCTCCACAACATGCTAAACGCGATCGTGAACGCAGGCGCAAAAAATGGTCTAGAGCTGAAATGGGAAAAGACATTACACATGCAAATAAACACAAATTCAAGTATATTCCGGCCGGATGGAGCGGATCTTATAAAGTATGAGATGCAGTATATATGGGTGTACTTTTTACATGCGACGCACAAGCATCACCATAATTATCACGCCGACTAGGAAAAGCCACTGGAGCATTCAAATCGTTGTCCGAAATTTGATCACACTCTTGACTTGGGTGGAGGCGCAAGTACTCAATATACGACGCCTGCGTTCGGATCAAGCGTTTGTATCATTTGGATTATATATGGCTGGTCAAAGCCGACTCGCAGCGATTGGACGCTTTCCATGCCAAATATGTCAGGCCTCTCTTGGGCACTCCGTGCTCGTATCTCTCGAAAATAAGTAAGGAAGAGGTTTTTTACACGAGCTGATACAATGATACTTTCGGAAACATTGATATCAAAAAAGTGAAACTGTACAACAAGATCGCTGCATGTTCTAACATCTCCCTCGTGCGGCGCGTGCTCTGCAACAACGACGGGACGCCGAAGACTCTCATCTCCAACCAGAGGCGCGGTAGGCCGCGGCAGCTTTGGAGCAAAAAAAATGCATAAATAGACCCAATGAGTGATGCCATCCCTCTGTCTTCCCTGCCTCCACCTGGCGGGTTCACTCGACACAATTTTCTGCAGCGCCTCTCATGCACATGATTTCCTTTCTTACGAAGAATTGCCAACTGTGCTCTCTTCTGCCTACGCGTCCTGCCAGATGCTTGGCTTCGTGGTGGTGGAGGAGGCTGGAGGAGGAGGAGACGAGAGGGAGGTGAGGTAAAATCATGCCTGCTTGGGGTTATAAAATCTAGGCTCAGAAAATGAATTTCGCTCGAAGCGTGTTCTTAAACAGTAGTCCAGGACCAGATGCACTAACATTCTGCGCAACCAAAAAAGAAGCTCCTAGACAACGATCAGGGTCCAGTCCAGACTCTTGGTTTTCTTACCCGACGTCTGGAGTCCACGAAAGTTGGAGCTGCTTCTTAAGACGTCTGATGGGTGTTAGGAGGACGAAGGAGGGAGGGACGAAGGATCCATGTGGCATTGGTCTGGATCCGTGGGGCGTTGATCTGCTGAGCGCTCCTGCCATTGTCAACAGCAAGAGTAACGGCCATGACGGCGAATCGTCACGCCCAGAATGGGGACAGAAAGTCTGGAGGGCGATGTTCACCAGCAGATGTCATCCAAACTGACAGCGGCCGCGGTTGGGCAGGCGGCGCTCGTCCCAAATGGACAACGTCCGCGGCCATACCAACAGCGGACCCTGTTCAAAGTGGACAAGAACTGCTATCTGTCTTCGCCCTCACATGCTCCGTCCCCGGCTCGGCACCTCCGAGGCGAGATCAGGACCACGGCAACGACGACGATGCCGCCGCCGCCGCCGCCGACGACGACGACGACCACGGCCACGACGACAACGACCACAACGACAACGATGCCGCCGAAGGCACCAGCGACAATCACGACCACGACCACGGCGCCGACGCCGACGCCGACAACGACAATCACAACTGGGGCGCCGACGCCGACGACTCGGGAGGGAGAGAGAGTCGGGGATCTACTGACCCGGGTCAATCCAAACCCGGGTCAGTCAGGCCTTGCAGGATCCTGCACCCGAGCCTGGGCCCAACGCGACCCTGGCCCTGCAGGATCCTGCAAGGTCTGGCGCTCTGACTGACCCCGGTTTGCATTGACCCCCGTGTCTTGCGCCCCGCGAGAGTTGTGGATGCCACGACAATGGACACCCTAACAATCCTATCATTGAACTAAAGATGTGTTTTGAATGTGTAAAGCATGTTCTAAAAATGTTTCAAACATGTTTTTTAAGCTGTTTAACACATGTTTTAGACATCTGAGAGAGCGTGATCCACCGCCACTTTACTGTGAAAAATTCCCCCCCCTCTTCCTCCGGAACCCGGGGGTGCCCCCCCCCCCTCCGAATCCCCCCCCCCTGCTGGACCCCCCCCCCTTCCTCCCCTCCCCCAGCAAAACTCACCCCCTCCCCTACCCCCCCCCTCGAAAACCGGGGGGGTCACTACCGGTTCGAACCCCTCCCCCCCCCGAAAACCGGAGGGGGGTCACTACCGGTTCGAACCCCTCCCCCCCTCCCCCCTCACCGCCAGCAAACGACTCGTGGTTCCTACCGCAGTCCGCACCACATCCCCCACTGTTGTTCCCAGCACCAGTGTCCCCACTGGTTCCACCACCGTCCCTACTGTCCCCACCAGTGCCCCCACCACTGTCGCACTGTCCCCACTGTCCCCACCACTGTTCCCACCAAGGTTCCACTCTCCCCACTTTCTCCACGGCCCCAACCACTGCCCGACTATCCCCACTGTCCCCGATGTCCCACTGACTCCTCCGCTGTCCCACTGAGCTGTTCCACTGTTCCCACCACTGTCCCCACTGTCCCCACCACTGTCCCCACTGTACCTCTGTCCCATTGTCCCACCGCCGTCCTCGCCACCGCCTTCACCACTGTCCCCACCACCGCTGTACCCTCCACTGTCCCACTGTTTCCGCCACATTCCCACTGTCCCCACACCACTGTCCCCACCACCACCGTCCCCACCACTGTCCGCACCCCTCCCTGGTTTTCGAGGGGGGGGGGTTCGAACCGGTAGTGACCCCCCCCCGGTTTTCGAGGGGGGGGGGTTCGAACCGGTAGTGACCCCCCCTCCTTCTCATGATGGACTGGAGGGGGGGGGGAGGGGTTCGAACCGGTAGTGACCCCCCATGGTTTTCCGGAGGGGGGGGGAGGGGGGTTCGAACCGGTAGTGACCCCCCCCCGTTTTCCGCCAGCAGCGGTAGAACACGCTCTTTCAGACATCTGGAAATTATTTGGCAGCATGCTTCCTCTCCATTAATCGACTTCTACAACGCGAGAGTATTCACGACGTGCTGCCGGTGGAAGCCCGTCAGCGTGCCAGACCTCCATTCTTGCCCGCAGGCCTGGCGTGTCAGCAGCAGGTCAGTCGGAAGAAGCATTTTTTAAAAATGAAGTAGGAAGGCGGAGAAAGTAGATTGGGCTCAGGCCCTCCCAGAGAATAACCATACGCAGCATAGGCATGCCGATTCTTGAAAGAGGAAGGCACTAGCAGATGCAGATTGGGACCTGGGAATCCAAGAAAACTACATTCGACGACCGGCGTACCGATACCGCGTCTCCCTGGACCTCTCCCAAGTTTCGTTTAGACCAAAATTTCGAAACGTGGCGACGAGAGCTTCCCAGGAAGTCAAAAGACAGAAACAGAACCCGGGAGGCGGCTCCGGGACCTTCTGCTCATCTGCGACAGTCCGCGACTGCGCCGACGACCGGCGCCCCCGCAACGGGGGGACTCCTGCACGGCGGCCGAACCGCCGTCTCCGTCGGTCACGACCAAGACGACCGCGACAACCACTTCACGATAACCACGGCCACGACAACGACAACGGCGACGACGCCGCCGACGCCGCCAACGACAACGACCACGACGACGACGACGACGACGATGACCTGCGACAGCCTGCGACGACGCCGACGGCGGAGCGGCCCCTCGACGGAGGGCTCTCCTGCACGGCGGCCACGCCGCCGTCCCCGTCGGCCACGGCGGCCACGCGCACGCGTGCGCCCGGAGGCAGCCTCGGGGCGCTCTGGGAGGGCGCGCCAGGGGGGCGGGGCGCCCTGGGGGAAGCCGACCCGGACATGCTCGACGCTGGACTTTTGGCTGCGTTCGGCCTCAAGGGGCCCTCGCTGGAACCAGGATCGTCAAAAAACGGCTCGGGATGAAAAGCTGGTCTGGACGTCTTGGAAAATTATCCTGACGAAGGACCCAACCATAAGCAATTGTGGATACCGCGTTCTGGGTCCATCTTTCGACTGGCCTCCGTATGAGACCACGAGCCGTGGATGCATGGGCGGCCCGCAGCGGGAAGAGGAAATGGACGTGCGGCGAGCGCGGAGGGCGCATGCGGACGCGGCCACTGGAGCCTTCATTGGACCTCCCTATGGGGCCACGAAACGTGTGAAGGGTGTGCCGAAATGGACGTGCGGTGCGCGGTGAGGGCGCATGCGGACGCGGCCACTGTCGCCTTCGGTGGAGCTCCCTATGGGGCCAAGAACCGTGTGAGGGGTATGCCGAGATGAGCATGCGGTGGGCGGTGGGGGTGGGGGCGCATGCGGACGCGGCCACTGTCGCCTTCGGTGGAGCTCCCTATGGGGCCAAGAACCGTGTGAGGGGTGTGCCGAGATGGACGTGCGGTGAGCGGTGAGGGCGCATGCGGCCACTGGCACCGTCGGTGGAGCTCGCTATGGGGCCACGACCCGTGAGAGGGGTGTGCCGAAATGGGCATGCAGTGGGCGGGGAGGACGCACGCGGACGCGGCCACGGGCGCCTTCGGTGGAGCTCCCTATGGGGCCACGAACCGTGTGAGGGGTGTGCCAAAGTGAGTGGGGTGACGGGAGGAGGGAGGAGGGAGGAGGAGGGGAGGGAGGAGGAGGAGGGAGGGGGAGGAGGGAGAAGGGAGAGGGAGGAGGGAGGAGGGAGAGAGGAGAGGAGGAGGAGAGGAGAGGAGAGAGAGGAGAGGAGAGGAGAGGAGAGGAGAGGAGAGGAGGAGGGAGAGGAGAGGAGAGGAGAGGAGAGGAGAGGAGAGGAGAGGAGAGAGAGAGAGGAGAGAGACGCGACAAAACGAGACCCCACCACAGGATGGTTGGGAAAAATCACGACGTCGGGGGGGCTGGGGCTGGGGAGAGGGGGAAACGGGAGGGCAGGAGGGGAAAAAGGAGGACGAGGAGGAGGAGGGACAGGAGAGGGCAGAGGGGATAGCAAGAAACCAGGGGAGGCAGGAGGCAGCATGAAGGAAATAGGAAACAATGTGCCCCTGGTTTTTGTCCCCGTCATCAGGCCCGTAACGCAACCCACGGGCCCCTGGAACGGTCGGGGAACGCCCCAGGACGAAGAAGTGGTCCTGGGGAAAGCTGCTCGGTCAGGGGCCCTTTTCCCCCCGGACCCCCCTTTCCTTCATGGCGGAGGATGCAGGAGACCAGGGGGGATGGAGGAGGCATCTTGGCCACCCTGAATCGCACCAAAACACTATTCCTGGGACTTCAAAACCGCAAATCAACGTAACGGCTGCGCCCTGACAATCCTGAATCGCTGCAGAACACTATGTCTGGTACGTTAATTCTGAAAACCAGTGAAACGCTTGTAAATGTGTAAACCGCATGTGCGCGGCGCTGGAGCAAGAGCCACATGTTGAAAACTACCTACCCTCAGTATGTAAAACTCTGCTACTGTCTAAAACGAATGCGCGTGGCGCTAAGGCGAGCGCCACATTATATGTGTATATATATATATATATGTACATATATATATATATGTATATATATATGTATATCATATATCATATACCATATATCATATTCCATATTTCATATTTCATATATATACATATACATATATATATATAAATACGCCCTCAATCCGTGAAGCCCGTGTGGGAATTCCAATATAACAATGCGCGGCGTTGAAGCGAGAACCACACTGTGAAAACGAACCACCCTCAAACCGCAAACCTCTTGCAAATGTGCATACAAAATGTGCGCGGCGATTCGGCGAGAACCACATTTTGAAAGCCACCCATTAATCCGCGAAACTCTTCCAAATGTTCTATAAACGAATGTGCGCGACGCCGAAGCGAGAGCCACATTTTGAAAACGACGCGACCTCAATGCGTGGAACTCGTCCGATGTTACACAACGGACGCGCGCGGCGCTAAGGCGAAAGCCACACGTTGAAAACCACACGCCTTCAATCCATGAAACTCTCGCAAACGATTGAAGCGAGCGCGCGCGGCGTTAGGGCGAGAGCCACGCTCTGAAAACGACCCGCCCTCAATCCGCAAAGCTCCTGCAACTATTTCAAACGAATGTGCGCAGCGCGAAGACGAGAGCCACATTCTGGAAACGACCCGATCAAACCATTGCCAAAAGTTTGGCATCAGGGTCAAGAGTGGCAAGGCGGTCCCGGGCAATGTGCCTGGCCCGCCGTCGACTGGCTTCGGAGGGTGACAGTGAGGAATTATCGATAAGGAAGAAAATGGAGGAGGAGGAGGAGGAGGAGGAGGAGCGGAGTGGAACAACCCACGAGGCGGACCGCATCAGGGCGCCATGGGCCAACCGTGAGAGCAAGAATCGGCTCGAGCACTCATTGGGTCAAGAACCACCCCATCGCCCTATCACGGCTGGAGTCCGCGCGGGTTCGCCCAGACTCTGTGGCTGGAGGCGGCGACGCTTACCGCGGAGACACGCAAAACGAGGGTTGCAGGCGTCTAGAGCCGAGGCGCACGACCAGCGTGCGCAAACAAAAAAAAAAACAAAAAGAAAAAACGCTGCGCAGCTAAAAGCGTTCTCACGATTTCGAAGCCTCACGTAGCGACGCGCCGCTTTCGGTCGCTCCGCCCCGATGAGCCACCCGAGGGGCACCACCCCCTCGGGGGCAACCCGCCCTCGCGCACGCCACGGCGGGGGGCCCCGACCGCGGGGGGAATGGGCGGGGATACTCCAATGAGCCCCCCCCCGCAAAGGGGACCCGCGACACCGCCCGAACCCTGGCGAAGCACCAGGTGGGCCACCGCAAGGGTGTCGCAGCAAAACGCGGCATAAACCCACAACACAAGCGCGGGAGCACGGAAGGAAGGGCTGCGCATTGGGACCCTGGACTATCCCCGCCCGCCGCACTGGCGAGTCGGCAACAGCCCCGAAGTTCCAGGCACGACGCTTCCCCCGTGGCGCAGGCTGGGACGGCCCACGACTACCTTTTATCTCTCCCCCAGGGTCCCGAAGGAGCACCTGGGGTGACGATCGGGAGGCTACCCGTCTGTTTTCCTGGGGAGGGATCCCAGTGGCACAAGTGCTGGAAGAGGAGGAGAAGCAGGAGGAGGAGGAGGAGGAGGAAGAAGAAGAAGAAGAAGAAGAGAAGGGGGGCGGAAGAGGAAGAGGGCAGAGCAGGAGGCGGAAGGGAAAAGAGGAGGAGGCAGGGGGATGCAGGGCGAGGAGGGAAGCAATGGGGGCGGTTGCTTTGGACGCAACGGTGACCTGCCGCGCTGCAAGGCGGCGCGCTACGGGGCGCCCCAGGAGCGCAGCGGCAGCAGTCGACCTCAGGGCTCAACCTGAACGGTGCTTTCCGCGTTCGTTTCGTTTTCGTTGTCCCTCGTTTTGTCTTCGTTACGCCTTTGCTGCAAAGCGAGATCGAAACGAAAACGGCCCTCGAGATCGCAAAAACACCGCTTAGGTGGAGCACTGGTTGATCTTCAGTGGCGACCTCACACCGGTGCTCCGCGTCTTGGGCGCGGCCTGCCCGTCTGTCGCCATCTTCGCGCGCAATCGCGCGGAAAGTCCTACCCCCCCGCCCGCGACCAAGATGGGCGATGACACGGAAGCTATTTCTCCAAATGCCGCTGCGCATCTCGAAATCGCGACTGAGAAAGACGGACGCCCCTCCCCGCAAGGCGACCGCTTTCCAAGCGCGCTCAACCGCGAGCCGGCGCGCGTCCGCCTGCGCGCCGCATCGGAACGCGGACGCGCGCCCCGCGGCAATTGCAGGATGGGCGGGCGGGAAGAGCAGAACGCTAGCTCGCACCAGAATTTCCACGCACGGCACAAGCCACGCCACCCAGCCCAACCCGCGCACTTGCACCCGGCGACCGACGTTATCGCACTCCGTGCTCACGCCCACAATCCCGCGGGGCGCTCTGCCCCACCCCGCCCTCGACCGAGATGGGCGATGCAACGATGCAGCGGCAACAAGTCTCCCAAATGCCGCTGCGCATCTCGCAGTCGCGAACGGAAATGACGGAGGCCCCCCACCCCCCACCCCCCCCCGCAAGGCGACCGCTTTCCAGGCGCGCTCAACTGCGAGCCCGCGCGCGCCAGCCTGCGCGCCGCATCGGAATGCGGACGCACTCAACTCACTAAGACTCGCAACTGTTGACGGAGGGCGGGGGGGCTCTCTCGGCCAGGCGTTCCCGGCGCAGCCTTGAAGGCATCGGGGACATACGCGGCTAGCCTCAACGTCGCCGGGCATCACATCGACGAAATCACAGATCTCAGAACCGAGACGCCAGCGGCAGGGCGCGCGGGTGACATCTCCTATCCTCGGGAGTCTGCCACGCTGGCCGCTGACACGATAGCAGTCCGAGGCCTCGTTGAGCACGAGCGCAGGCCAACTGAGCACCGCGCCCAACTCGGCGCATTTCGCCGCGATCGTCTCGAGCTCCGCCACCTGCTCGACATAGCCCTTCTCTTACGCCACAAGGCCTTCAGCCAGGCCTCAAGCGAGGCCCTCTTGACGGACGACGCCGCGGCCGGGGAAGCCCCCAGGCCAACGCGCGGCAGCGGCGCCCATCTGCGCATGGAATCGGCCGCGCGCGCCCGCTGCGGGGCTTCGACAGCGCAGCGCCTGAAGAACTCGCTGCCCCACCTGGCCAACGGCATGATCAATGGACAAGCCGACGCGCACGACCGCCAGCCTCCGCGAGCCCGCGAGCCCGGGCGAGCGTCAGCCGAGGCGGCCGCAGCCCCATTCATCCTGCAGAGGGAGGCCCATCTTCGATACCAAGGCCTCCAGGGCGGCCACTGAAAGGCTGCCCCCCCCCCCCCCATGGGCACCCTCATCCGCGGGGAACAAGGGCGGGTCCTCCGAGACCGCCCCCCCCCCGCCCCCCCTCCCAGCAACTCCAGCTGCTCGACGACCGCGCGGCAGGCGCACGGCGCATCATGCGGGCCTGAGAAACAGACGCGCCCCCTCGTCCTGGCGCAGCCGACTGCGCGCGGATCCAGTCTCACACACCGGAAGAGCCACAGTCGCCTCGCAAGTGCTCTCCGCCACCGCGATCGACACAGCAAGGCACAAAGAAGCCTCAATCTCGCGAAGCACGGAGAAGAACGCGAACTCGCACAGCCTGCCTGGATCGAGCGGCGCGCGCTGCACCAGCGAGGCGTTGCCCAGCCTGGGCGAGCGGGCGGCGCCGAGGTCAAACTCGGCGCCCTGTTTCGGAGCGACGGCCCCACGCGTGCCAGAGCCTGTAGCCCGGCGAACCCCCCAGTAGAGAAACTCGCTCCAGGGATGGCCGGCCGCCAAGCGTGCGTCCATGACTGCGTTCATGTAGTTCGGCAATGCCGAATCTCCGCGCGATGTGAGCTGCGCGCAGATAGATTCAACTTTGCCCACCGCGAGGGGCAGCGCAGGCACGCGCCCCCCGCGCATCTGGCGCGGAAGAACTCCCACGTGGACATGACCGAAGATCTCGCAGACTGCGCCCCCGACGCAAAGACCTCCGAACGGTACCAGCTAAACACGCGATCGCGCCCATCTTCGGCGGGAGGCCCCGCGGGCCGCGAGGCCCGCGCCGTCCCAGGCGCGACCGCCCGCGCATCCCACCCCTGCGCCACGCCGCCCGGGGTGGAGGGCGAACGTCACTGCGCCCGTGGAGCGCGATGCTCCACAACGCGGACACTCGAAGCCTCGGAAGTCGGCAGCCTGGCAGGCACCGCAGCGGGCGGGCTCATCGCAGCGCTCGCAAGACCACCGCGCAGGATCTGCGGAGCGCCAAGCGACTCGCAGCGGCCGCGGCCACAACACCGGCTTGAAGCTCTTCGGGGGGCCTCTCTTGCCCGCGACTGCGAACACGCGGCGGCGGCGCTAACGGCGCCACGGGGCCGAATGGCCATGGGCACGCAGATGCAGGAACTGGGGGGGGGCCCGCAGGGCTCCCAGGAGCGGCGGGCGCGAACGCGCAGGCATTCCTCCAGCCGCAGCGGCGAGCTTGCACCCGCGCGCGCCGGCACTGCACAATCGGGCGGCAGACTCACCGCAGCAACCGCGCAGGCCGAAACCGAACGCCCGCCCTCGAAGGCGCCGACGACCGCTGGCCAGCGAACGAATCACGGCGACGCGATCGCGGCGGCAGGCTTGCACCCGCGCGCGCGCGCACCGGCATGCGGATGCACCGCGCAGCTGGCGCGCGCAGCACAGCGCTTCGGTTCTAGCTCTCTGCGCTCGGGGCGGCAGCGCCGCCCCGGCCAGGACGACGCCGCCGCGGCCTGGGCGCGCCCGGCCCCCATGGCCCTTTCGAGCGCGGGGAACCGCCGAATTTTCCGCTGGCGCCACTGGAGCGGCCTGGGACGGTCTACATACAATGTCTTTGCGCCCCCCCACTGGGTCGGGGATCCGACGCTAAGAGTC
The DNA here is from genome assembly GCA_963575745.1 of Prorocentrum cordatum. NCBI lineage: Eukaryota > Dinophyceae > Prorocentrales > Prorocentraceae > Prorocentrum > Prorocentrum cordatum. The sequence goes on from CAUYUJ010006513.1 coordinate 249,842, forward strand.
GGCGCCAGGAAGACGCGCCCGCGTCTGCAAGCTTGCACCCGCGCGAGCGCCGGCTTGCGCCAGCAAAAAGCAGGCACGCACCCGCCTCGGAGCAGCTCGATCGCACAACGCTAAAAACGCAACCAAAATGTCACGAATTTCGGCGGCGACGCGACGCAGCTTGAACAGCAATTTTGCGCCCAGACGGGCGCAAGCATGCGCCGGCGAGAAGCAGGCGCGCGCCCGCCTCGGACAAAATAAATCGCACCAAACTCAAGACGCAACGAGAATTTCAATTTTGGATTCGCGCGCTCTCGGCCTGTAGATGCTCGAAGCGATCCCCCCAATAATCGCGTCGACGCTCGCGCTGGTGCCACGGCGCGAAACGAGCATCGCCAGCGCGGTCGGCGAGCCGGACCGAACGCGCAGACAGAGTCGCCGCCCAGTACAACAGGGGGCCTGGGGCCCACTGCATGAAGGCCACGACGACGGCCAACGATTCCCCTCACCGCTGCTCCCCGCAACCGCCGGCCGCGAAGCCGAAGCGGCGAAAATCCCCCTCCGCCAGCGCGTCGGCGACGCATTCAGAGGAGACCCTGCCGATCACCAGTAGAGCGCCGAGCCCCCCCGGCGAGGCGCCCGCGAGCACGTCAATCTGCCCCCCAACGCCGCGGCGGGAGTCGGAATCGAAGACTCTCTCGATAGGGCCGCGGCCCTCGCGGAAGACCGAGCGCACGAACCACGGGGCGGCCTCAACACGCTCCGCCCACGCGCACCAGACACCCCCGCAGCGTCGGACAGGGCACCCCCGAATTCTACAAAGAAATGACCGCATCGCGCACCGAAGGCTGGAAATATGAACGAATTCGCCCGCGCGCGCCCGGAAGTGTCTGAGAGAGACCACATTCCGCCGCGAAACGGCCCGCCGTTGCGACCAGCATCTCGCGGGCGATCGAATGCTTGGCCCCCGCCGCGACTGGCCCGGCGACCACTGTCGCCCATCACCTCGTTTGGCCTCGCAGCGGAACTGCCCCGACGCCCAGGTGGCGGAATCCCCCGGCTGCACCTTCGAGAAGTTACGGGGGGAACCGAGGGCCAACCACGGATAAACCACCAGCGCCACGCGACAGTCACGCACGAGCCCGCTGCCCGACTCGGCCACGATCGAGTCGCGCCCATGGCACGCCAGCCGCGCCCCTCCTGGCTAGAAGACCCCTTGCGCGAGGCGGCGCAGCAGCGCCGCCACGCGCGCCCACAGCAAAGGGGCCCCGTGAGAGGCCTGCGCGGCGCAAGATCCTCAGCAAGATCACTCGCTCGGGACGGCGCGACGCAGCCGTCGAACCGCCACGGCCACGCAATGCCCCCGGCGAGCGCGGCCCAGAAGACCTCCCAGGACTGTCTGGCCCAGGAGGTCGCGCCCGCCCGGGACGAGCTCGACATCGACGGGGTCGCGCGCGCCACCCAAATCTGCGACGCGACGGGGAATCCCATCTACAAGCCGATCTGGCGCCGAAAATGCCGGCGAGACTCGCGGGGGTCCGTCGCCCGGGCCAACTCGGAAGTCACCCGCGTGGCCTAACGTGCCGCGACCCTCGCCTCGCCCCCCGACAGCGGCGCCCGGGCGACTGGCGCGCGGCGCCCCGGCGCTCTTCGAGGCCGTGCCGGCGCCAGCCAGAGCAGCAGGCGCGCCCTCGAAGGCGGGCTGCGTTCGCCGCGCCTTCTCGGCATCAGTTCTTTCATTCGCCCGCGACCCCTCTGTCGCCTGAGCGCGCGCTTCTCGGCGCCAGGGCCTGCGCCGCCGCCCATCCCAACGCGCGACTGCGCCCCGACAGCGACTCGGGGGCCCTCGCTGCCGGGCTCGGCCCCCATGTACTAGCGGTTGCGCCGGCCGCCTGCGCCGGCCGTCACGGCTTTGCCTTTGGGCGGCTGCTCGGCGGCAGGCGCGCCGCAGCTGTCGGGGCCGTGGTCGAGGCTCTCGGCGCGCTGGCGCGACGACTTCCCGTCCGCCGTGCAAACGCACGCGCCGGGGAGCGTATATCCATGCAGGCGCCGCCCTGGAAACGACGGCAGGAGGTCCTTGCCGTTGCGGTTGGCGCGCAGGCGGCCATCCTGCACGATCGCGAGCATCCGCGCCCTGCCATTGCGCTGACTCGAGCGCACGCTGCCACCGCCGCGCTGCCTGGGCACCGTCTGGGACACAAACAAACTGCGGCCGCGGCGGCGGCGGCGCCTGAGAAAACTGCCCCGGGCGCCGCCGACGGCCGCGTCACCGCCGACCATGCTCGGCGGACTGCGAGAGCACGAGCATCGCAGGTTCCATAAACTGTTTCGTCCAGAAGCGGTCGCTGTGGACAGCCCCCGACCACGCGCGTTCGCACATGGCCCCTACGTCAATCACGCCTGCAATCAAGGCCTCGCGGCGGAGCGTCTGCGCGTGCTCAAGCCACATCCGCGCGTCCGCCTGGCACAACGTGCCCCAGACGGTAGGGCGATACCGACATGCGAACTCACGGATCAGATCCGCGCACTGGTCGAGCAGCGCCGGCGTGACCGCGCTCGGCATGATGAGGGTCGTCTTGAGGACCCTGTACGACGCCATACAATCGTCGATGGAGGAAGCACGCGCGGGGCGCACCGCTCGAATGAGGTCATGGATCGCCGTCAACTGAACTACCGTCGGTTGCTCGCCCGCGGATGGCACCCCCCCATGCACTCCTTGTGTTCCTCGTAGCCCTCGGAAAAAAAAGTAATTACCGAAAGCGCGCCACTGGATCACACTGTGATTGAAATGGGGGGGCGCGCTCGCAGACCCCCCTCCCCCCCCCTCCCCCCCTTTCGCCAGAAAGAAAGCCAGGGAACGGGCCTCTCCCGCTGCTCCTTTCTGCGCCGGAGAAGGTGGGTAGGGAGTATGGAGTAGGGAATAGTGAGAAGTGAGTAATGAGTAGTGAGTACTGAGTCACGAGTCGTGAGTGTTGAGTAGTGAGTAGTGAGTAGTGAGTAGCAGTGAGTAGTGAGTACTGAGTAGTGCGTAGTGAGTAGTAAGAGGTGAGTAGTGAGGAGCGAGAAGTGAAGTATGAGTACTACGCAGTGAATAATGAATAGTGAGTAATGTGTAGGGGGTAGAGAATAGGGAGTAGTGAGTAGTGAGTAGTGGGTAGTAATAGTCGGTGGTGAGTAGTGAGTTCTGTGTAGTGGGTAGTGTGTAGCGAGTAGTGAATTGTGAGTAGAGAGTAGTCGGTAGTGAGGAGTGAGTAGTGAGTACAGAGTAGTGAGCCAAAAGTAGAGAGTAGCGAGTAGTGAGAAGGGAGTAGTGGGTAGTGAGTAGTGAACAGTGAGTAATGAGAAGTGAGTAGTGAATAGTGAGTAGTGAGAAGTGGGTGGTGAGTAGTGGGTAGTGAGAAGGGAGTAGGGTGTAGCAAGAAGACAATAGTGAGAAGCGACTAGTGAGTAACCCCATACCCACGACAATAATCCCCCCCCCCATACACAGAAGGGTTGATTATCCACGGCCAATGAGAGTTTGGTCGGGGGCGCGGGGCGCGGAGGCCGAACTGCATTATCACGGGGGAAGGTTCGCCATCGAGGTTACTTCCTTCTTATGTTGAGATAACAGCACCAAGCGAAGCGAACGCGTTTTTTCAGGATGCCTCAAGCGAAACCAATGTCCTTCTGTCTCTGTGTAGTTATTTATGTATTGCTTTATTTATTTCTCTGTCTCTCTCTCTCTCTCTCTTTCTCTATCTCTCTCTCTCTCGCTCTGTCTCTCTATCTCTTTCTCCTCCTCCTCCTCCCTCTGGCGCCCTGAACTTGTTTATCGCTGGGGTTGATTATCCGGGGAAAACGAGGCACGTGAGCTACCCTACACGAGCAGATGAAAATTTAATTTTCATTGTGCGGTCACACATTCAATATAATAACTTTTAAACGTTGGATGTTTGCTATCTCCTTCTCCTCTCATCCTCTTGCTCTTGCTCATCCTCCTCCTCCTCTTCCTCCTCTACCTCCTCTTCTCTTTCTATATTTCTACTTATCTCTCTATCGTTCTTCTCCTCCCCCTGCCCCCCTGAACTTGTTTATCGCTGTGGTTGATTATCCGGGGAAAACGAGGCGCATGAGGAATCTCTGTAGAAACTCCGCGCTTCAGTTCCGCATTATAAAAAGATCTCAAGCCGACGCGTTCCCTCAGCCTCCTTAAAGGGCTCCATAATTTTTCGATTTCGTTTTTGGACCCCCCCCTCCTTGGGGTTATCCAGCGACGCGCCCTCGTGATTACCTCGCGGGCCGTCGCCTGGTCCACCACGAGCTCGAGATTTACCATGTGCGCGGCCGTGCTCGCCGCAGCCTGCGACGCTGTCGGGGCCGGGTCCTACTGCTGCGCGAAGTAGTGGCGTTGCTGATCGATGCCCACCCGCATCCCACACAGCACTCCAGCGACACGATGCGCGCTGCGGAGACGCCCAGTAGCAACGAATGGAACAGCACTCTCTTCTCCCGTCCGCCATGCGGCGACCACCATCCTCTGGGATAGCGACAGATCGCGTACGGGGTCTCACATGGTCAGGCCCCGGAGGGTGATCGCCGATGCCTTCAAAACCTGCTCCCAAATCCCCGCCAACTCGAGCACGTCGCTGGCGTTGGCGATGGACGCGGCCTCATTCGGCGAGGGGTCCATGGAGGCGCCGGGACCAACAGTCAGCAAAGGCTGCGGCGCAACTGCGCCAGCCCCAGCGCAGAACATCGGGGCGAGGTTCGAAACGAGGGCCAGGCGAGGGACCAAGGGGTCCCAGCAGCTGAGCTTGAGGCTCGAGAGAGAGAACCCCCCCCAAAAAAAACTGCTGACCACAAGAGCAGAGTGTCAGCTTGCGCCAAAACTGTCAGGGCACAAGCCAGACCACCCAACCCAGCCCACGTGCACCCCCTGCAATTCTTACTCCCACACTCCGTGTTCACACCGACAGCCAGGCCGTGCTCGACGGCTTCCGCGGGGGCCCCCTTGGGTGGCGCGCCCCGGCACACAGCATGGACGCGTGGGCGCGCACTGCTGGGACCATGATCGCCAAAAACGAACGTCTGGAGCCGCGGGGCACTTCTCTCGAGAAAGAGAAAGCCCACGCAGCGGGAGCCCCGCAAAACGCGGTGGGTCTCGGGCGCTGAGAAAGCCATCAGTTCGCTGCTCCGTCTACTCAGGAGGGGGCGCAACAGCACCAGCATCCAGCTTTCTCGTGGGGGAGCGTACGCACAGCGATATTTAAACGCGCGTCGGACGAGCTAGCACATGTCCAACAAGGGATTCCGATGCTTGTGCCATCATGTCTTACACTTGAACGGTTTCCGACCTGCCATTTTTGCTTGCCGATGCGCCGTATGGGCGCCAGGCTTGACTGACTGACTGTCGAACGTGTTAGAGTTTGCAGCTTACGTAGGAGTGCCAGGTAGGGCGATCGTGGAGGCATCCGAGGGCTCGAGTCCAACCACCTAGGATTCGAACCATCACACACACACACACACACACACGCGCATACAGAACCCCTGCTGGGTGGGAGGGACAAAGGGTCCGCGGGGCCTTCCCTCCCGACGCCGCCTGGCACCCCACCCTGCAGGTATGTGGTGGACGGGGGCGATTGAAGACAGACCGAGCCCGCGCTGAAGGGCCTAAAACTAATGTGCCTCCCGAGTTCCGCTTTCTGTCGCAGGAATGCTGGCGCCAGTCAGGTGCGTTAGACCGTTAGACTTTTCGCTGGCTGCCCAGGGGTAATCTCAGGTTCGTCGCCGAGAATTTAAGACACCTGAGAGAGGATAGCCACCTCACCACCCATTCTACGCCAGCTAGTCAAAGTAGCTCTTGAACAGCCTGAGACAGGGGCACCTGTTCTGGCCGGGCTGGCACAAATCTCGACTGGGCCATCCGTTCCACTCCGCTCAGACCCGCTCTTATCCACCCCAATCCGCTCTGTTCTGGTCATACGGTCTCATCCGCTCTAGCCCACCCCCGCCTCCCTCCTCCGCCCTCCGCCCTCGCAGCTCCGATTCGCTCCATTAGGCGATCGACGCTTTGACCATGCCCCTGCTCATGCCCAAACCCGACGAGGGGACAGAGATGCGGCATGGAACAAAATCTGGCCTCTCGTGAGCCGAGTCTTCTCCACGCCCTGCTCCCCCTGACGCCCAGCGGGGGACCGCAGCAGGGGTATGGATCGACGGTCGATCGCCGCCAGACCGCCCTCGGCACTCCAGCGGGTGCGGCACGCGGACGACGGCGGCGGCGCAGCGGCGAGCCGCGAGCGGACGGCGGCGACAACTAGAAAGCAATTCACGGAAGCTTTTGGTCGTGCCCATGGCGCCCAACAGCGCGCCCAATCGCGCGAAAGAGCGGACGTGATGCATCTCCCTCATATGTCGCTATTGGGGGCTATTGGTCGCTATTGGGCGCTGTTTTTTTGAGCGCTATTCGGTGCAGCTGAGCGCCGTTGGGTGCTATCTGGCGCAACTGGGCGCTACTGGGCGCTATTGGGCGCGATCCGCTGATATACGTTCAAACACAAACGAGTGAAAGCTTCCGTACAGAATCGAACGCCGATCGCCGGGGACGAGCAGGACGACAACGACGACGACGACGACGACGACGACGACGACGATGACGACGAACGACCGACGACGACGACGACCGACCGACGACGACGACGACGACGACGACGACGACGACGACGACGACGACGACGACGACCGAATGTCGGTCGCGATCGCTCCAGCGGCCGCGGCGCGTGCACGGCGGCGGCGGCCCAGCGGTGAGCAGCGGCGAAGCGGCGCAGCGGCGCGAGCGGGCGGCGGCGGCGACGGGGCGCGCGGCGCGCGGTGGGCCTCGCCAGCAGCGCCGTCGGCGGCGGCCGCGGCGGCGGCCGGCTCCGCCGCTCTCGCTCCTGCACGCGGGCTGCCGCCTGCGGCCGGGCCGCGGTGCCCCCGGGGGCCGCCCTCCTCCTCCGCCTCCTCCTCCTCCGCCTCCTCCGCCTCCTCCTCCTCCTCCTCCGCCTCCTCCTCCTCCTCCTCCTCCTCCTCCTCCTCCTCCTCCCTTCCTCTCTCCCTCCTACTTCTTTGCCCCTGGCCTGGCCCTCCGCCACACGCGGCAAGACCCCCGGGAGCCGCCTTCTGCACCCCCCGGACATCGACTCCCCGATCGCAGTCCGAGGGCCGATGCCTCGGTCGCGGGTCGAGGGCTGGTACCTCGATCGAGGACCGCTGCTTCGACGCCCCGAAGGGTCAAAAAGCTGAGCTTGCCGGGTCCCTCTGGCCCTCTCGGGGCCTTCTCTGCGGAATCCCAGGGGGAGACCTCCGGAGGCCCATAGAGACTCTGGAGGCCTCCGAAGGGCTTCCGTCTGAGCCTTCGACGCCCCCTGGGCATTCATGGTGGCCCTCAGGGAGGGCTAGAGAGATCCACGGCAGAGCGGGAGGCCCACTCCACCTGTGAACACACAGGGCTTGAGAATAGCCGCTGGGCTTCGATCCATCCCCGCGCTGGAAGCCCTCAGGAGCCCCCAGGTAGAGCTGGAGACCCACGAGGAAAGAGGGACGGTCAACTCCACCTGTGGGATCACAGGGATTCAACATAGCCGCTGGGATTCGAACCTCACGGTGGGAGTTCTTCGAGGCCCTCGGGGGGAGCTTGACCACAGAGAAGGGGAGGCCTTCTCCACCTGTGAGAATGTACGGCTTGGCGATGGCACGGAACTCCTATGCGGGGGCCCTTAGAGAGAGCACCGCACATGTGTTGTACTGGGTGTGTGCGGGTGAAAGGGCGATGAAGATGAAGAGTGAAGATGGTGGCGCTGTAGATGCGGACAAAGACTGGAGTGGTGATGGTGCGAGTGTAGATGAGGGTGTGAGTGACCGTCAGCATGAGTAGGAACGACGATAGGAGAAGTACGCTGAAGACGATCAAGAGCGAAGATGGTGGCACTGTGGATGCGGATGAGGATGGGAATGGTGATGGTGCGAGTGGAAGCGGGGGTGTGAGTGACCGCCAACACGAGTGGGGACGACGGTAGGAGTCAGTACGCTGAAGACGATGAAGAGGGAAGATGGTGGCACTCTAGGAGCAGATGAGGATGGAAGTGGTAATGATGCGACTATAGATGAGGATGAGAAAGACTGCTAGCATGAGTGGGGACGACGATGGGAGTACGTAAACTGAAGACGACGAAGGGTGATGATGGTGGCACTGTAGGTGCGGATGAGGATGGGAGTGGTGATGGTGGGAGAGTAGATGACGTTGTGAGTGAATGTCAGCAGGAGTGGGGAACGACGATAGAAGTACGTAAACTGAAGACGACGAAGGGTGAAGAGGGCGGCACTGCAGGTGCGGATGAGGATGGGAGTGGTGGTGATGGTGCGAGTGTAGATGACGGTGTGAGTGAATGTCAGCATGAGTGGAGAACAGCGATAGAAGTATGTAAGCTGAAGACGACGGGTAAAGAGGGCGGCACGGCAGGTGCGGATGAGGATGGGAGTGGTGATGGTGCGAGTGTAGATGACGGTGTGGGTGAATGTCAGCATGAGTGGGAAACGACGATAGAAGTACGTAAACTGAAGACGACGAAGGGTGAAGAGGGCGGTACTGCAGGTGCGGATCAGGATGGGAGTGGTGACGGTGCGAGTGTAGATGAAGGTGTGTGAGTAACCGTCGGCTTGAGTGGGCACGCCGATAGGAGTAAGAACAGTGAAATCGATGAAGAGTGAAGAGGGTGGCACTATAGGTACGGATGAGGATAAGGATGTGAGCTGTGATGGTGCGAGTGTGGATGACGGTGTGCGTGACCGTCAGCATGAGTGGGAACGAAGATAGGAGAAGTATGCTGATGACGATGAAGGGTGAAGATGGTGGCTCTGCAAATGCGGATGAGGATCGGAGTGGTGATGGTGCAAGATTAGATCAGAGTGTGAGTGACCGTCAGCAAACAAGGGGGCGACGGTAAGTACACTGAAGACGATGAAGGGTGAAGATGGTGGCACTATATGTGCGTTGAGGCTGGAAGTGGTGATGTTGCGAGTGTAAAGAGGGTGTGAGTGACCGCCAGCATGAGTGGGGACGACAATAGGGGTGAGCACGCTGAAGACGACGAGGAGGGAAGATGATGGTACTGCAGGTGCAGATGAGGATGGAAATGGTGATAGTGCGAGTGTGGATGAGGGTGTGAGTAACCATCAGCACGAGTAGAAGCGACAGCAGGAGAAGTACGCTAAATGCGACGATTCAGAGGATGGTGAGAGTGTGGCTGAAAATGCGAGTGCGGATGAGAATCGGTGAGAGCCGTCAAGATGAGGGCTGATATGAAATCCACTGGCACCCTTGGTGACGTAAGGCAGTTGGTGTGCTGTCTCTTGACTCTCCAGTCCTGTCTCGCCGGAGCCCGCCTGTGGCCGCCCGCGGACGCCTCGTGGGTGCATCGTGCGCTAGGCGACCGCATAGATTGCACTGCATAGCCTTTACCACACAGCTTGCACCGCATAGCTTGCACCACACACTTGACACCGCATTGCTTGCACCACACAGCTTACACCGCATAGCTGACACCACGTATACTGCACCGCATAGCGCATGCGCCGCATAGCTTACACCACATAGCGTACACCATACTGCTTACACCACATAGCTTGCACCACATTGCTTGCACCACGCAGCTTCCACCACATAGTTTACACCACGTGTTTTGCACCGCATAGCGCGTGCGCCGCATAGCTTTCACCACATAGCGCACACCACATAGCGTAAACCACATAGTTTACACCAGATAGCTTGCACCGCATAGTATACACATGTGATAATATATATATATATATATATATATATATATATATATATATATATATACACAACACACATCTAGATAGTATGTAGATACGGATATATCTATACCGTCGAGAGAGCGTGATCCACCGCCGCTTTACTGTGGAAAATTGCCAACCTTTTCCTTCGGAACCCCCCCCCCCCCCTCCGAAAATCCCCCCCCCCCCTGCTGGAACCCCTCCCCCCCCCCCCCCCCCCCCCTCCCTCCCGGCAAAACCCCCCCCCCTCCCCTAACCCCTCCCCCCCCCCCCCCCCCCTCCCCCTCGAAAACCGGGGGGGGTCACTACCGGTTCGAACCCCCCCCCCCCCCCCCCCCCCTCCGGATCCGGAAAACCGGGGGGGTCACTACCGGTTCGAACCCCCCCCCCCCCCCCCCCCCCCCCCCCCCCTACTCACCGCCAGCAAACGACTCCCGGTCCCCACCACCGTCCGCATCACATCCCCCACTGGTGTTCCCAGCACCACTGTCCTCACCACCGCTGTCCCCACTGGTTCCACCACCGCCCCTACTGTCCCCACCAGTGGCCCCACCACTGTCGCACTGTCCCCGCTGTCCCCAGAACTGTTCCCACCACGGTTCCACTCTCCCCACTGTCTCCACGGCCCCAACCACTGCCCGACTATCCCCACTGTCCCCACTGTCCCACTGACTCCTCCGCTGTCCCACTGAGCTGTCCCACTGTTCCCACCACTGTCCCCACTGTCCCCACCACTGTCCCCACTGTACCTCCGTCCCATTGTCCCACCGCCGTCCTCGCCACCGCCTTCACCACTGTCCCCACCACCATTGTACCCTCCACTGTCCCACTGTTTCCACCTCATTCCCATTGTCCCCACACCACTGTCCCCACCACCACCGTCACCACCACTGTCCACTGTCCCCCCCTGTTCCCACCATTGTCCCCACCACTGTCCCCACCACTACCGTCCCCACCACTGTCCCACTGTCCCACTGTCCCCACCATTGTCCCCACCACTGTCCCCACCACTACCCTCCCCACCGCTGTCCCACTGTCCCCCCACTGTCCCCACCACTGTCCCGCTGTCCCCTCACCACTGTCCCCACCAACACCGTCCCCACCACTGTCCGCACCCCCACTCGGTTTTCGAGGGGGGGGGGGGGGGGTTCGAACCGGTAGTGACCCCCCCCGGTTTTCCGGATCCGGAGGGGGGGGGGAGGGGAGGGGTTCGGGGGGGGGGGAGGGGTTCGAACCGGTAGTGACCCCCCCCCGGTTTTCCGGGGGGGGGGGGGGGGGGGGGGGGGGAGGGGGTTGGAACGGTAGTGACCCCCCCCCGGTTTTCCGCCAGCAGCGGTAGAACACGCTCTTTCATATATATATATATATATATATATATAATATATATATATATATATATATATATATAGATTCACATATACTGTCGGGAACTGTTGCATAGCGGCACAGCGTGCATGCCGCGGCGGCCCCAGCGACACGCTATCCCTTGCAGCATGATAGCGTGTCGCTCCGCTCCGCATGGCGCTGAGAAAGGCTCGGGACGATGACGCCTGGGGGGGGGGCAGGAAGTGGATAACATGTCGCGCCGAAGCGTGCTGGGCCGGAAACGGAGGAGCGACACGCTATCAAAAAGTTCCAGACCGTACATGTATACATATATAATGCATTCATAAGCACACAGATGCATACCACCTGAATTGCACCACCTAGTTGACACGAAAAAGGATGCACCACATAGCTTACACATCCACGGTGCTGCGAATTACGGTTCGGGGTCCACGCTGGCAAACATTATGTATCAGCTCAGCGCCGTTAAAAAGACATCGCTCAGAAACGCAGCCGTGAAACAAAAGAGCCTACCACATACAACGAGCAGCAACGGCCCTGCCAGGATGAAGCGCGATCTGGCGGTCACGACACTAGAAACGTCTGCTTGGCTCGCCAGAGCCAACGCGGGGCGGCGGGTCACGCCAGCTCTCTTCGGCCAGCCTGGCGGGTCGCGAGCCCATGGCGCGCGATCCTGGGATGCAGGTCGGTGCCGTCCAGCGCGCGAGCACTCTGAAAAGAGACGGACGGTGGAGGGAACCAAACGACACGGAGAAGGAGGAGGAGGCGAGATGATGCGACTGCCGCAGCGTTCAACTCATTGGCTGAAAAGGGATTTGCGGCTGGCTTCCGCCTGGCTGAGGCAAGATCTGCGACCGCTCTCCGCCGCCACGGGACTGCGCAGGCTGTACATGTGGAGATCTAGGCTCGTGTGCGTCTTTCTCATGCTGGTGTGAGTATTGGTCCTGGTCAAGCTCCGCCTGTCCCCCTCCACCACGGGGGTCACCATGCCCACGCCCTCACAGTTGAGGCACTTGCCCGAGCCCTGCACCATGGCGCCGCGAATGTTCTGGGCGCAGCCACCGCACTCTGGACACCCCTGTCGGGCCCAGGAGTCTGGCCACTGCTGTACTTGTTTCCTCTCCTCCACCCGTCTCACTCTCCATCCACAGGCTGGCGGCGCCCACACGGGTGAAGGGGCCCTGGGACACACAAATAAATAGACACAAATGACAGGATTCCCTATAGTTTCCTATATTTGGGTTTTTTTTGTTTTCCCCCTCACTTCCCATATTTTCCTATATTGTCCTGGGTTAATTGTGTCTGTGTGTTCTCCCCCTCCTGAACAAGGGGTCGCCGCGAGGGGGAGCGGGCCTTCTGCGAAGGCCCCTGCCCTCCAAGAAGCCCCCACCGCATGCTTGCAAGACCGCCCCCCTCGCGCCACCCCTCCTGGGGGCGCCTCCATCTGGGGAAGGAGCAAAGTCAAGGCGGGAGAAGCAGAGGAGAGCAGCAGCACCGTCGACGGACTCCTGGGCCCGACCTGCTCCGCACGGCCGAAGTCCATCATGGCATCCAGGCTCACGGAGGGCGCCAGGAACATGGTGAAGTACGAGCCCTTGCCGCCGCAGTTGAGGCACTTGCCGGAGCCCGTGCATGTGGTGCAGGTCTTGGGCTGCCTGGCCAGCCACTCGGCGTGCTCGAGCTGCTCCTTCAGGCGCCTCTCCTCCTCCTCACGCCTGTCCCTCTCCTCCTGCGCGAGGCGCTCCCTCCGCCTCTTCTCCTCGCTCGCCCGCTGGCGCTGCTGGTCCTCCTCCTGCTGCTTCCGCCGGACGGCCTCGCGCTCCTCCGGAAAAAGAAAACCGGTATGAGCACCAGCTGTTAGAGCTCCGTGCCGATCTCTTGGATCTGCGCCAGACTCCCTCCGCGCGCCAGGTGCGGCGCCGGAGGCGCCGCCAAGGGAGCACAGCGCAGATCCGATAATTCTGGGCGGAGCCCCAAGAGTAAATGCTGGAACAATGAAGAGGAGGAGGAGGAGAAGGAGGAGGAGGAGGAGGAGGAGAAGGAGGAGGAGGAGGAAAGGAGGAGGAGGAGGAGGAGGAGGAGGAGGGAGGAGGGAAGGAGGAGGAGGAGGAGGGAGGAGGAGGAGGGAGGAGGAGGAGGAGGAGGAGGGAGGAGGAGGAGGAGGAGGAGGAGGAGGAGGAGGAGGAGGAGGAGGAGGAGGAGGAGGAGGAGAGGGGCGAGGACAAGGAGGGGCGAGGACGAGAGCGTGGAGGACGAGGACGAATGTTTATGCCGTTGTCTCTTCTTGGATCCTCGGCCCTCCTCTTCCTCTCGGCCTCGAGGCCCTCGCGCTCCCGCCGCTGCCTCTCCGCCTCGGCCCGTTCGAGGGCCCACTGCTCCTTCGCCCTCCTCCGGGGAAACCAGAAAGGTGCACCGATATCGCGAATCACCAGGCTTTTCCCCGGTTGCGTTCCGTGGTGCGCCCCTCTGCAGGCGCACGTCCGAAACCAACATAGACGCAGCACGAGCATCTTGAAGCGTGTCGTTACCTAGGCGGTACGGCCCGAAAGCGCCCACCACCAAGCAGATGCTACATAAGATTTCTGAGAGCGCGCGCGTCGCTCATGGGGCGAACCCGTCATGTAAGAATGTCGGGGCGGTAACGACTCCGACCTGAATTTCGAGGCGAGTCCGGCCGTGGCGACGAGGGCTTCTCCCGAGGCCCACAAAGGCGAGGACGAGACCAGGGCAGCGGCATCGGTGCCCGCTCCTCCCTCTGAAGGGCAACGACCGGGGGGGACTGGCATAGGGTGGGGGACATCGACCCAGAATCGGCGATACATCACCGATGGATCGCCGACAGGCCCCTGGTAGCAAATCCGCACGTTCCTGGGCGGATATATAGATTAACAACAAAGCTTTACTAAACAAAGCTCGCTAAACTCGTCTTCACTAGACAAACTACACGACCAAGGCTTTCCCAAATATGTTTTCTGTAACACGTTCTGTCAAGAAATGAGCGACTCATGATCGTCTTGTTGCGCCCGTGCCTCCGATGCCTATCGTGGGATGTGTGCCTTCGATGAAAAAAATCACCCCCGTCGGCGAGGCAGGGGCGATCGGGGGTCGACGCATCCCCCTCCCCCACGCCGATCACCCCCCCATCCCTGCCCCTGACCCTCGCCTTAGGTCGGGCATGTCCCCCCTACAAGAGGATTTTGGACGAAAAATTAAGAATACATCCGAAATGCGCCAAAAATGTTCAAAAATGGTCAAAAAATAGTCCCCAGACTATTTTTTGGGTATTTTTGAATATCCCCCCCTGTAGAGGGACAGGCCCGACTTGACCCTCGCCCTCCTCTGCCTCCAGCGGCCGTTGCCGCCCAGCAGGTCGGTCTGGGTCACCGGTTGGCAGGCGGTCCTGGCCGCCCGCCGCTCCCTCGGCTCGGGCCCGAGGCGCCGGCGCTCCTGGCTGCACTGACGCAGGTTGTAGGCGAGGGGGAGCGCGGGAGCGCTCCTCGCCCGGACGCGGGGAGGGGAGGGGGAGGGCGCCCGGGGCCACTCTCGGGCCAGGCGAAAGGGGGGGGGGATAGCAAAGGGGGGGTTGGAGAATCAGCTCACGTGGCTGATTTTCCCGGCGCCTCCCGGCGCCGGAGGCGGCTATGTATCGAGAAATGGGCCCCTCGGTGGGGCCGAAACCAGCTGCATGCAGCAGATTTCGTCACCCCCCCTTTCCCAATCCCCCCCTTTCGTTCGGCCCGACACTCGGCGGCGAGCGAGGGGTGAAAGTGAGAGGGGGAAGGCCTTCTCAGAGGGCGGCGGGGCTTCTCGGAGTCCCTCGCGCCTCCCGAGAAACTGCCTGCGTCTTCGGGGAAGGCTCAGAAGACTTCTTAAAAGGCCGGGGGGCTTCCGAGCCTTCTGAAGAGGCCCGCCCCTTCCCACTTCCCCCCTGGATCGCCGCCGAGAAATGCCACGAGGCGCCTCCGCAGGGCCGACGATACTCGGAACGCGTCTTGGCGCCAACGCTTGCTCGTCTGCCGAGGCCTCTTCAAGACGACGCAGGCGGTGCACCGGTGGCCGACACGGGCCGAGCGGGGCAGGCACACATCGGGGGGCCAGCACACTTCCGGAGGATCGTCGACGGGCCCACGACCCCGGGGCCCGAGGCCTCGGCGGTCGCGTCCCGGCCCTCGGTCGCGCCAGGGGGGGAATCTGCACCGCCGAGGCCCCGAGATAGGCTCCCAAAAGGGGGTTGGGCGCGCGGGACGGGGGGGACGAAGAGAGTACCCCTACCGCTACTCCCTGGACCTCTCAAGGGGTGCGCTCTGACCAGAACTTCGAGGAGAGTCTCGGCGTGGCGACGAAGGCCCCTCAGGACGAGCAGCGGCATCGGTAAATTCGGGCCGTCCTCCTCTGATGGAAGGCCCCTTGGGTGGGGCGCCGCGGGTGCCTACGCCCCCACCCCTCGCCCGGAATGGCAGGCGACCGCGAGGGGAACCGCGCGGGGGGCGTGCGCGGGGGAGCGCGGGGGAGCGAGGGCACCGAGATTGCTGCCTCCATGGCGCCCTAGCGGGCGGGCCTCGGGCCAACGGCGGCAGGGGCCCTGGTTCTCGTCATCACCACCACCAAAAACATCAACAACACCAACAACAGCAACATCGTCATCATCGTCTGAATATTCATCATCCTCATCAGCATCATCAGCAGCATCATCATCAGCATCATCAGCACCATCAGCAGCAACAGCAGCATCAGCACCATCATGACCAGCAGCATCACCATCAACAGTCATAAACATCATCGGCAGCATCATCCTCAAAATAGCATCGTCATCATCATCGTCATCCTCCTCCTCATCATCAACATCAGCATCAGCATCAGCATCAGCATCAGCAGCAGCAGCATCATCATCATCATCATCATCATCATCATCATCAGCATCAGCATCATCATCAGCATCATCATCATCATCATCATCAGCATCATCATCCTTATTATTATCAGCACCATCATCAGCATCATCCTCGTCATCATCATCATCATCATCAGCAGCAGCAGCATTATCATCATAGTCATCACATCGTCATCATCATCATCATCATCAGCATCAGCATCATCATCATCATCAGTAGCATCAGCAACATCAGTATCAGCATAATCTTCCTCATCACCAGCATCAACAACGATTTCGTCGTACTCGTCTGTATCATCACCGTCATTTCATCATCAGCATCAGCATCGTCACCACCACCACCACAATATCATCACCACTATCATCGCCGTCATCATCAACAAAGTCGCCATCATCGTCTGTGTCATCATCGTCGCCATCAGCAGTTGCAGCAGCAGCACCATCATATCACCCATCATCCAGCATCCATCATCCAGCATCGTCGTCCTCGTATCATCAACATCATCATCAGCATCAACACGATCGTCCTCATCATCCTCATTATTATTATCATCATCCCCATCATCAGCAGCATCATCAGCCGCATCAGAATCATCATCATCAGCATCATCATCGTCAGCATCATCATCACCACCACCATCATCATCATCAGCATCATGCTCGTCGTCATCGTCGTCATCATCATCGTCGTCATTCCCCTCATCTGCATCCTCATCCTCATCCTCATGATCCTCATCCTCATCCTCATCATCATCATCATCATCATCATCAGCATCATCATCCTCATCCTCATCCTCATCCTCATCCTCATCCTCATCCTCATCCTCATCCTCCTCATCATCATCATAGCCGTCATCATCATCATCGAGAGACGTGGGCGACGACGGGTCCCTGCCGGAGCTGCTTGTGGATACCTGAGATCCCGGCGTTGCGTCAGGAGCGGTCGCTGCGGCAGCGCGTCGCGCAGTCCGGGCGGTGCCCGCTCCTACACGGCATGCGCCGCACCCAGGCCGCGACCTGCCGCCGCCGCTGGCATTGCCATGGTGGTGGTCGTGGTCGCCCGTTGCTTCACCATCCATGGGCGTTGCAATGTTTCTACACCTGTCGGCGATTCCGAAGGGTGTGGCTTGCAAAGGGTGTGGTTTGAAACCGGCACTCTCTGGGAGCACCCTGGGGGGCAAGCGGGGACATCGATAGAGTTCTCCGCCGAGCCCCGAGGAGGCCCGACCAGGACAGCGTCGTGCTCCCAAGGCCCCAAGGGAGCCGATCCCAAACCACACCCCGCGTAACCATACCCTTTATAATCGCCGAACCGGGCCTTCTTGCCGGGTTTCGGGCCCTGGAGCCATTGCAGATCGATCCCAGTCGAAAAACGCCGCAGAAAGATGGGGTCTGCGGCTCTGGTCGTGGTTCCTCGAAATGCTGCAATTGTTTGGCAGCGTCGGATCTCAGGGTTGCTGCGCGGTGGGATTCTCTAGGTTCGGCCTTACTGTGGTAGAGTCGGATTGGGTACACTCCCCACCGACCTGGGGCTTAGGGGCTCCTTGCCAACTGCGTGGGGGGGACGAACCGAAAGAAACACAGAAGGTCGCACAGGCCGATCCCTGACCGAGCGAGGAGGAGGACGACGACGACGACGACAACGGCGACGGAAACGATGGCGAAACAGACAAGGCCGCGACGAGGCGGGGACGAGCGGGATATGGGCGCAGAGCTGGCGGTGGCGATGGCGACGGCGGGCGAGGCGGGGTGGCGGCAGCGGCGATGGCGGCGGCGGTGGCGGCGGTGGCGACTGCAGCGTAAGCGGTGGCTTCCGATGCGCCGCGCCTCGCGGTCCATCACCACCTCCACGGCGAAGAGGTCCGCGAGCTGGTCGCGGACGGCCTCTGCCTGCGGGGCGCAGCCGGAGAGCAGGGAATGTGGACGTCCGCCGTGGGCGCGCTTGTTCGCCTCCTCTCCTTTTGCAGGTCATCCTCCTCCCTCCTCCTCCTCCTCCTCCTCCTCCTCCTCCTCCTCCTCCTCCTCGTCCTCCTCCTCCTCCTCCTCCTCATCATCCTCATCATCATCAGCATCATCAGCATCATCAGCATCATCATCATCATCATCATCATCATCATCATCATCATCAGCATCAGCATCATCATCATCATCATCATCATCATCATCATCATCATCATCATCATCATCATCCTATTAGTGTCCTCCTCTTATCCTCCTCCTCCTCCTCCTCCCTCCTCCTCCTCCTCCTCCTTTTCCTGCTCCTCCTCTTTCTCCTCCTCCTCCTCATCGTCTTCCTCCCCTCCTCCTCCTCCACCTCCTCATCATCCTCATCCTCATCTTCATCCTCCTCTGCTTGTCCTCCTCTTATCCTCGTCCTCGTCGTCCTCCTCCTCCTCCTCCTCACCCTCCTCCTCCTCCTCCCTCCTCCTCCTCCTCTCCTCCTCCTCCTCCTCCTCCTCCTCCTCTGCTTGTCCCCCGCTTATCCTCTTCCTCGTCCCCCTCATCCTCCTCTTCCTCATCCTCCTTCTCCTTCTCCTCCTCCGCCTCCTCCTCCTGCTACGATTCCTACCCCTGCTATGTTCCACGTCCTCCAGCTCCTCCTCGTCCTCCTCCCCAATCGTCCCCGTCCTGCGCCTGAGTTGCTGCATGATTTTGCCATTGGCACGCAGAGCCAGCAATAAGGCCGCGCCCAGCGCACTACATGAAAGCAGCAGCGCCTGTTGGAATCGCCCCCCTTAACCCCACATCCGCCACCGTGCCCTTGGCACGAAGTGGAGTGCCCCAAGGCTCACAGTTGTGCTGCAGCCAGGGTTCTTCTATTCCTACGGGCCAAAACACCCAGCTTTCTGGGCGCACATGGGCGCTACTGGCACGGTGACCCCTGTCGAAAATGACCCCACACAAACCATAATTCGCCAGAAGCTCCACAGAGGGTCCGCAAGTGCCCCGGGACGGCCCCAGAAGGCTTCCAGACTGGCTACGATGTCCCCCAGATGGCCCTCCAAGACGCCCCAAGAAGCCTCCGAAAGCACTACCCAGAGGGCCCCAGGAGGCAAAAACCATTGTTCGCCCGCTTGTGCTTTCCGTTTAAGAATGGTGGCGTTCTCGCCTGTTCGGCTTCCCGTCGCTCGAAGACGGCCCAAGAGGCCCCCAAGATCACCCTAAGACAGCCAAAGAAGCCTCCACGAGGGCCCAAAAACGGCCCGAGGGCCATACAACGGCCAAAGAGGGGCGCCACGCGGCCCAAAAGGCCCCCAAGACGGCTCCAAGAGGCCCCGACGGGGGTCCCAAACTGACATTTCGAGCTCTCGGCCCCGAGCCCAGGAGGCCACAAGAGGCCCCCCCACCAAGAGGCCTCAAGAGGCCCCTAAGAAGCCCTATTGAAGCCCCAAGAGGCCCCTAACAGGCTCCCACGAGGCCTCCAAGAGGCCCCCACGAGGCCCCGAAACTGGCGGAAGTTACGCGGATGCGTGGGGAAAGCGTATATTGGGGCTCTTTTTCCTCAGCTCGAACAAAAGGGCCTGCGGGTATGCTACGACTTGATGGCGTCCGAATCACTCAAGATCCCCAGCGCGCCGCCTGGCCGAGCGGGGGCGGGTGGTGAGCCCGTCCCCCTCGGACACCCCTCGGGTCACCACTCCCTCAAGGGCCCTAGAAAGTGAAACTTAAAAACCGCAGCGCCTCGACGCGTAGTCGCGGAGGTCCAGACCCGCGCCAATGGCGCATCTAAGCAGTACTCGGCTCAAGGCCCTACTCGGAGCACACCCCTTGTTCTCTCGGTCCCAAAGGCTATAAACGGGGGCTGGTCGTCCACCAGGT
Organism: Prorocentrum cordatum; assembly: GCA_963575745.1. Classification (NCBI taxonomy): domain Eukaryota; class Dinophyceae; order Prorocentrales; family Prorocentraceae; genus Prorocentrum; species Prorocentrum cordatum. The sequence goes on from CAUYUJ010006513.1 coordinate 269,694, forward strand.
GTACTTGACCTGGCTCTGGGTGGCTACAGTCCTTCTGCGGCCGCCCTTCCTAGTCTTGAGCTTCACCGCTGGCTCGCTCGGCCCCTCGATCGGAGCACGCCGCGGCTTCCCGCCGCCGCCGACGCGCGGCAGGGCACCCGCGCGGCACCAACTCGGCCTCGCACACTGGCAGAACCAGCAAACCAAGGAAAACCCTGGCAATGCGAGCAGGGGCCCTAGGCCCACGCCTGCCAGCAGCACAGCCAGGCTCACGCAGTAGCCCTCACTCGCGACTCCTGGCATGGCCACTGGAGTCAACGCACTCCCGTCCAACTCCTGCGGTGCCTCGCTCGCACAGCTCGGTCGAGCCCCCCTTCGCCTTTTTGGGTACTGGCACAGCCACTGCAAGCAACACCTTCAGCAGGGTTGACTGGGCCTGGAAGTCGGTCGGCATGGCCCCGACTCCAGCTACCCTCGAGGCCCCTGGCACGGGCACCTCCTTCAGTCCGCAGTTCTCACGGAGCCACTCGAGGCGTGTCCTCGGCGACACCTTTGTGCCGAGCTCCGCCAGGTTGCCGCCCCCAGCAACGGGCTCGAGGATGGTGATCTTCTTGGCCGCCAACTGCTGGATCCAGACCGTCTTCGCGGCCAGGTGCTTGATCCGCCCTGTGCCCTGGCGCCTCGCAAGCGCTCTCGCACTCGAGCTGGCACATCGCCAGCTCACGCGCACGCTGTAGCCCATGAACGTGAAGAGCGCCTTCAGCCCAAGCCCTTCGCTGAGACCTCGAGCTCCAGCGTGCCACTCGGCATCGCAGCTGCTACGGGGCTGCACGCCCAGGCCCCATGGTGCCCTTCAGATACATTGCCAGCCTCTTGAGGGCGCGCACGCCCGCCTCCCGGGGCGACGACATGCACGAGGTCAGGTAGTCAATGTCGAACTGAGCATCTTCACGGTCGCGAAGGTGGAACAGCAGGCACATGGTCACGCTCCTGAACAGCTTGTGTCATCCATGCCTGTCCTGCGCGCCCCCGCCCCTGGGGTGGCGCGCGGGCTGCCCTCCTCAAGGCCTGGCGCCTCCAGCGCCTTCGCGAGGTACTTCTCGCTGGGCTGAATGCAGGTAGCGTCGGCCTCTCGCACGCGCCGCCCCCTGAGAAACTCGCAGCCGGCACCGTCGCCCTGCAGGCCTGACCACTTCACCTCGATGTCACGGCCCAAGTCCAGCACGAAGCCGGACCCTGCGACACCAGGCGCCGCGCCGTTACAAGTCGCCCATGTGCAGCTCCACCGGGCATGCGAACTCGGCGCACCAGAAGAACTGGGGCGCGGTCGGTGGCCACTCGAAGCCCCTGGCCACGAGCTGCTCCGCTGCAAACTCGACCCGGCGCTTCCCTCCAGCACGCCGCCCTGGCAACTGCTTCGCGAGCTGCCAAACGCAGTCCTCGGCGTCGCCCTTCGTGCGGCCCTCTTCCAGGACCTCAGGTGGGCACTCGACCCACGCGCCCTCCTCCTCGGGGGCATGGTAGTACGCGTCCTCCGCGTCAACAGTGAAGGCGGGCCATCCGTGCTTCAGAGCCACATAGCCCACCACTCGGCTGTCAGCCTTGCTGCTCCCTGGCGCGAAGACGTCGTCGCGGTATTCCTGCCACTTGAACTCTCGCGCGACGTACCTTGACATAGCGATCCTGCATCCGAGGTTCGCGTCCCACTTGCAGACATGGCCCCAGCGGGCGCTAATCCTCTCGCCGGCGGCCTCGCCCCGCTCGACGAGCTTGCCCACCCCGCGCTGCCTCAGGCCGTCGAGGGCCCGTTTGGTGGAAGTCTCGACCAACCGCGAGTCCGACGCATCGTGGGAATCAGGGGCGCCCACGTCCCTGGGGATCTGCAGGAGGTCAGGCCGAACGTCATCACAGTGCTCTGCAACTGCTACGCTAACACGGGACCTCGCAAGAGTGCCTCGGTTGTCACCCCCCTCCGCGGGTCGCTTCGGCGATCGACCTATCGGGGGCGTCTGCGGAGGTGCACTTGGCGGTGCAGTGGCTTTCGGCGTCATGGGGGCGTCGCCCCCACCGCCGCCCCCAGCCGGCGTCTGCGTCGCAGGCCCCGCCCGCCTGCCCCCAGCAGGCGCCTCGGCGCCGCCCGCACCTTCGACCGAAGGCGCCGCCATGGGCTCGCCCGTCTGGCGTGCTGGCCCGCCGCCATGGGCGGCCCCAGTGGTCTGGGCAGTAGCGTTCGGGTCTGGCTGAGTCCCAGCTGCCTCTTGCGCCGCCAGGTCGGCGTCCGCAGCGGCAGGGGGCGCCACGATAGGCTCGATCCCACGCGGGACAGCGCCCTGCCCTCGGCGAAGCCACGGCACGCGCGTGATCGCCGCCACGGCGGCGCGGTTAAATCTCGGCTCTGCGGGCAGCCTCTTGACGGTCCTCGCCGTGACTAGCTCACCCGTCTCGAGGGTGCACATGTGCTCGTCGGTGTCGTAGCTCTTCCCCAGTCAGACTGCCCTCGCGAAGCCCATGTCACCCTTGTGGTACACTTTGCCTCTCGCCCTCCGATTCTTGCCTCCTGGCAGAAGCGCCAGGACGGACTCTCCTGGTGAGGCCACGTCCCTGGTGTAGGCGCGGCCGGTGAGGTCCTCGTGTGCAGTGCGACCGCTCGCCTTGATCCTCAGGTTGGTGCATGCCCAGCCCGCGTGGGGTTGCGCCTCCAGCGCGCTCCTGCTCGTGCGGAACTGTGCCTGGATGATGCCATTGGCATTCTCGGAGGGGTTCGACTGTGAGCTGAACGTAGGTGCAGGTCCCACGACCACGAGGATGGGCAGCTCCGCCTCAACCTTGTTGGCCAGGTCCATCATGACGTCCTCGTGGTCTGGCCTTCGGATGACCTTCTGATGGAAAAGGCTCTTGATGAACGCCGCCGTGGCTGCCACCGTGTAGGGATCAGCGCGTCGGTCGGGCTTCGGGGCACTGCGCATGGCGCCTGTGTCAGCACCCGCGACCACCAGCACCACTTCCTCGTCCTGTCTTTGGCCATCCTCGGTGCGGGGGCCCGCCTCCACGGCGTCGGCCGCCTCACCCTTGAAGAATGCCAGGTCGAGGCCGATCACGGGGAGGCGTTCCACCTCCGCGTCCAGCAACTCGCGGGGCCTGTCGCGACCACGTCCCATCTGACAGTGCTCACACCAGCGCCTCGGTGGGCAGTGCTGGTTCTCCTCGTGGCGCTGCCTTTCCTCTGGCGTTGGCTCACGGACGTCGGGGAACGTGGTCGGCTCCACCACCTGCCCCGACTCAGCCTGACACATCCTCTCCTCACGCCACAGCTCGCGGAAATCATCTTACTACTACTACTACTACTACTACTACTACTACTACTACTACTACTACTACTACTACTACTACTGCTACTACTACGACGACGACTACTACTACTACTACGACGTCTACTACTACTACTACTACTACTACTACTACTACTACTACTACTACTACTACTACTACTACTACTACTACTACTACTACGACTACGACTACGACTACGACTACGACTACGACTACGACTACGACACGACTACGACTACGACTACGACTACGACTACGACTACGACTACGACTACGACTACGACTACGACTACGACTACGACTAC
>CAUYUJ010006513.1:273407-323407 GCA_963575745.1 Prorocentrum cordatum
ACTACTACTACGACTACTACTACGACTACTACTACTACTACTACTACTACTACTACTACTACTACTACTACTACTACTACGACTACGACTACGACTACGACTACTACGACTACTACGACTACTGCGGATGCGTGGGGAAAGCGTATCTTAGGGCTTTGTTTCTCCAACGCAGCTCGAACAAAAGGGCCTGCGGGAATGCTACGAGTTTATGGCGTCCGAATCACTCAAGATCCCGAGCAAAAACTGCCCCCAAGAGGACCCCGAGAACGCCCCGAAGGAACCCCAAGCAGCATCCCTGAAAACTCTGACCCTCAACCCTTGCACGGTGGCGGGATGGGCCGAAGGCCATTAGGTCCGCCGCCCCCTGCTTGCAGGGGTGCACGGCGTGCTGGACGTTTCAGGTTTTGGTTTTGGTTCTTTTTCCAAAAGAACTTCCCAGTGGGCTCCGGCAGAACCCGCCGGCCACCCGGAATTTCCCCAAACGTGCTCAACGACCGCAAAAAATCCTCCAAGAACGGCCGTTTCGCTCGGGACATCCTCAAAAAATCGCGAAGATGGCCCAAGATGGCCTCCAAGTCCGCCCGAGATGGTCCAAGACGGCCTCCAAAACGGCCCAAGAGAGTCCAAGACGGCCCAAGACGGCCCAAGAGGCCCCCCAGAGGCCTCCCAGACGGCCCAAGAGGCCTCCAAGAGGTCCTCCAGGAGAGTCCGAAGAGGCCAAAATCATTGATTTTCCTTGGTTTTTGAAGGATTTTGGCATTTGCGCCTTTTCGGCTCTCCGACGGCTCAAGACGGCCCAAGAAGCCCCCAAGATCGCCCAAGAGGCCCCCAAGAGAGCCCCATGATGGCCCAAGTGGCCTCCAAGATGGCCCCTAGAGGGCCCCAAGAGGGCCCAAGAGGCCTCCAACACGCCCAAGATGGCCTCCCAGACGCCCAAGATGGCCTCCAAGACGGCCCTGGAGCATTCCAAGCGGGCCCCAAGTCGGCCCATAGAGGCCCCCCAAACGGCTTCCGACGGCTTCAGACGTGCCAGGAACCCACCAAGATGGCCGAAGTTGGCTCGAAGCTGGCCCGAGACGGCCCAAAAAGCCCCAAAGATCGCCCAAAGCTTGCCCAAGAGGCCTCCAAGACGGCCAAGATGACCTTCAAGATGCCCACGTGTTCCCCGAAGGCTTTCCAAACCGATTCGGGGAACACGAGGTCCGATAGCTTGGCAGGTCTAGCCTCAACGTTCGGCCACATAGGCGCTTCCAAAAAGGCAGGGGGCGGCGGTGATTCGCCGTAGGCGTCTTCGATAAGCATGGTTCGAATACATGTCGAATGTTTGCCAATCTCCCACCCAAAACGCACCCTTTGAATCGAATTCGAATAGACCCGCGTCTCTGTTCAAAGGCCCACTGCTGTGCAATGGATTGCTCTGGCACTCGTATGTCCTGCGTGACCGAGGCGAGCCAACTTGCACGCGCCCGACTGGTGCACGGAAAGACTTGGAGCACTAATAAACGCGCAAACGCAGAAATTCTGATTGCGAGTACCTCATCCCCAGTTGAGCGCGTCGGGATGCTTATTGCGGTATTTGACGGGAGACTCTTTGATATTGACTTCTGCCCGTACCTCGACGATGCTCTGATCTCGCCCAGGCACCCGCAAACCAGCTTCAGACCATATCGGTCGAGCACGGAATGTTTCTCGTGGTCGGTGGGCACGAAATATCCAGCGAGGATGTCTCGATGTCCTCAAGAACGCAGATGGTTCAACCTGCATCGTCCTTCCGCTGCTCGCACCTGCTAATCTGTTGTCACCACATCTCGAGCGCAGCGCTTATCTCCTCCACCTCGCACGTTGGTGGGGAGATGATGCTGCGCAAGGTCGCGCGCTGGCGCGACCCACTCGCAACACCCCACGAGCGGCGTGGCTTCTGCAGGGCTTGGAGACCGTTGCCGCCCAAGACTCGATTCACGATGTCGTTCGACTCGCTCCCGTCCAGGGTGGTGGATGTGGTTCGCCTCGCTGTCGACACCCTCCGCATCCGGACTCTCGTCTCCCGCCCACTGGATTGCCACGGCCTCCTCTGGCTCGACCGCGAACCGCAGTAACATCCCGAGGCTCTCTCCAGTACTGCGACCGCGTAGCTCGAGAACTTGCGAGCGCGCGCTGCAAACTCCCCCGGCTCTCATCTGCCGAGATCTCGGGCTGATCAAGCCCCTTCGTGTACACCAGTAATGATCGCCAGTATCCTCCTAATGCAACTCTTGTCGCTATCTGTCAAGGGGCCCTGGGACACACAAATAAACACACACACAAATAGCAGGATTCCCCACATTTTCCTATATGTTCTGGGATTTTGCCTTCCCCCCCACTGCCCATATTTTCCCACAATTCCTGGGGATCGACGATGAATTGTGTCTGTGTGTTTCTTCCCCTCCTGAATCTGGGCTTCCGTCTTCTCGGTGGCGCCTGGCAGAGCGGCCCGTGGGCATCTAACCTGCCCTTCGACCCTCGCCTGTCGCACCTCGCTGCGGCTCCTCTCCATCGTGCGCAGCTCCTTGGCGAATGCTTGCCGCGGCTCCCGAAGCCGTTGGACCAGTGCGTGCCTATTGGACCTCCCCGTCCGTCTTTGCTGGCGCGCATTGCTGCACAACTGTGGTGCAGTGCTGCCGGTCGTATCCTCTGCCGCTGGTGTCCCTGATGCATCATTCCAGGTCTGCTCGAAGCTATTGCCGGCTGACTTGGCAGCTCACCGCCCTGCGAATCACTGTCGAGCTCCACCTTGAATCCCTCGGCCGTCCTCCTCAGGCCGTTCCAGGTCGTAGCGTCGCGCTTCACCCGTCGGTGGCCCGTGCCCGCGCCAAGCGCGCCTGGCACGACCAAGGGCGCGCGGAGATGAGGCACGCGCCCCCGGCCAAGTCCAGCGCGGCGCCTCGCTGCGGCCCGGCGACGACGACGACGACGACGACGACGACGACGACGACCGCCTACGACCGACGACCGACGACCGCGAAAACAACGGCGCCAGAGAATACGACGACGACGACGACGACGACGACGACGACGACGGCGACGACGACGACGACGACGATGACGACGACGACGACGACGACGACGACGACGACGACGACGACGACGGATCCTGCTGGCGGCACGCTGCTCCTCTGCCGGCGGTGGCCGGCCTGCAGGGAGAAGCCGAGCTTTGGTCCCCCAGCGGCTCGCCTGCCGCCAGGGGTCTGACTACCTACCAGACCACCCCAACCCAACCCGAAGACCCGAATTTCGGGTTGGGGGGGTAAGGGTTCCACATGTGTTTTTTCGATGTTCCCCGACCCCCCCCCACTGGAAATCGAGGGTAAATCTGAGCCTTCGGGTTGGGTTGGGGTGGTTTGGTGGGTGGTGGGGGTCTCCTCCGGGCGTCGACCGCGGGCGAAGCGCCTGCTCGCGATAGCACGATGAGCAATGCTGAGGGCGCGAAGGCGAGTCAGGAGAGAGGCTAAGTCCACACGTAAAAGTCCATGATGACGAAGTGCTCTCGGTCTCCGTCCGGACTCTACGTCGTCCGGACTTCACCTCTCCCGATAGGACGCTGGCACAGTAAGCCCATGCGTAGTACTCGGTCTCCGTCTCTGGACTTAGCCTCTTCTGAAAGAGCCCAGCCTTGAGCCCAAATAGGCCACGGTCCTCCCGAAACCTCAGGGAGCGTGGGAAATGATCACCGTAACAATGATGAAACCCACGACTGTCCACCCCACCGCTAAAACCTTCCTCCTCCTCCCTCTTCTTCTTATGACAACGACGACGACGACGACGACGACGACGACGACGACGACGACGACGACAACGACGGAGACGGCGGAGACGGCGGAAGACGACGACGACGATAGATCGCGACACAACGGACACACGATATCTCGATTTTGGGCGAGCAACGACATATGTACATGTACGCCCTCCGCGGTCTTGCCTGCACGAACGTCCGCGTTGACACGCACTCCAGGGGAAGCTAACCGCGTACGTGTACATATGTTGCTGGCCTCTGAGATTTGTTCATGTCGCAGCCCCCAGAAGTCCCGACCCTTTCCCAGGGCCGGATTTTCCTCCCGAGCCTTTTTCTGACGGCGCCGAAGCCCGGCGAGGGCCCCCGGAGGCCGACGGGGCCGAAACCCTCCCCCGTCGCGACTTCTTTTGGCGACGCGAGCACGACGACGACCGCCACCATACGGCAGCGCCGACGGCGGCAGCAGGCCGCGGCCTGCGTGCGGCGCATGCCGTGCAACAGCGGGCCCCGCCCGGACTGCGCGACGCGCTCCCGCAGCGACCGCTCCTGGGCGAGGCCGGGCCCCGCGGAGCAGACGGAGGGAAGGGCTGGACGGCGAGGCAAAGCGACGGCCGACGTCGGTGGTGGAGCCTCAGGCTGCGCAGAGACAGCCACCCCCGAGGCTGGCCCAGCTGGCCTCAACAGGCCTCTCGGGCAGTCCAGGGCGATCTCACGACCCCGGCGCCGCCCCCAGCGGTTCCCGCTGGCCGCTCTGCGCCCCCCCGGGGGTGGGGTGTTGAAGCCACCCGGTACTGCTCGAGTACAGTCGGACAACATTGGACAGGACACGCGAGAGGACACAAGACCCTTCCGAGGGCCACATTGCCACAGGAATGCAGGAAGCATGGGTCGCGAGGCACAGGACACAAGGGTACCCTTGATCTGGCAGGGTCGGCCTACTAATCTGGGCCGACTGTAGCCTGTTGAGGCCAGCTGGGACCTGGGGGCGGCTGCTGGTGCGCAACCCGGAGCCTCACCACCGACGTCGGCGGAGTCCGTCACCTTAAAGCTTGAACATTTCGGGAGGCTCTCGTGCCCCCTCCTCCTCCTCCTCCTCCTCCTCCTCCTCCTCCTCCTCCTCCTCCTCCTCCTCCTCCTCCTCCTCCTCCTCCTCCTCCTCCTCCTCCTCCTCCTCCTCCTCCTCCCCTCCTCGTCCGTTCCGTACCTGCCTCCCCCGGCTGGGCGGAGGGCAATTCGGGGGCGGGGCAAGAGGGGCGGCGTCCTAAGGAGGCCGCCCCCCCTCCCCGCTTCCCGGAAGCCCCACCCCCTCTCTTCCAGTGGACCTGCCCGGAAGGGGGCCCCGTCCCTGACACAGAGGCCCCCCGCGGCCTCCTCGGAAGGCCGCCCCAGCCGCCCCCGCCCCATCCAGGCGACGCGACTGCGTTGCTCAGCATGCCGTGGCGGCGGCTCTGGCGACGCGCCGTGCCCTTCGAGTGGATGGAAGGTCGCTCCGCTCCGCAGGGCGGGCCCGGGGAAAGCGCGCCGCGCCGAAGCGTGGTGGGCCAGACCGGCGGAGCGACACGCCGAGCCCAAGCTCCTGACCGTATTTCGGTGCGCGGCCCCAGCGAGGTGCCGGCCCACTCCCCAGGTCTTGAGCAGGGACCGACCGTCCCGGCATTCCTACAGTCCTACCACGAAATACTCTTAGAACCCAAAAATGCTCTGAGAACAAAACAATGTTCTTAGAACATGAACCCGATGTGTTAAAACAAGGCAGACTCCCCAGGTCAGCGGCGCGCCCAGGGGGGGGGGGCAGGCAGAGAGGGCGCCTGCTCAAAGGCTCAGAAGGCGTCTGGCCCTCCGAGAGGCGTGCTGCGCCTTCTCCGAGGCCGCACGGGGCTCCTCGGAAGGCCGGCAGGCTTCTGGGAAGCCCCAGCCGCCGTCTGGGAAGGCCGGCCGCCCCTCGCTCCTCCCCTCGGCGCGCCGCCGACCAGGGGCAGTCCATCGTCCCAGATCCGCGCCTGCAGGCCACAGGGCTCAGCGACAGGTCCCAGGGGCCGAAATCTGGGGAAAACGCCCGCACTGGAAAAGATGGCGCGGGACACCCGTGGGGGGCCCTCTTTGGCCGACTCCAGGGCAAGGGGTGGGGGGGAGCGGAAAAGAGAGAAAGCGAGAGAGAGAGAGAGGAAAAAAGAAAAAAGCAGAAAGAGAGAGAGAGGGAGAGAGAGAGAGAGAGAGAGAGAATGCTCTTTGTCATTCCCCCCCTCCTCTGACACCTCCGAGCTGGGCCTGCCCCCCCTCGTCGGGGACGCACTGGCCCGGGCCAATGCAAAAACCGGGGCCAGCTGGGCTCTGCAGAACCCTGCAGGATCCTGCACGATCCTGCGGGATCCTGCACGATCCTGCCTGGGTCATGGCAACCCTGGCCTTGCGGAACCCTGCAAGATCCGGCGCTCTGGCTGACCCCCGTTCGCATTGCCGCAGTGACCCCCGTCCCTTGAGCCGCCCCCCGCGCTCCATCTCGGCAGGGCCGGCGGGCCACGACATCTGGAAGTCCCGGTGGCGGCGGCAGACGTCCACCTCCGCTCCCCTCGGGCTCTCGGGGCCGCAGCGGGCCGCCGCGGGCAAAGCGGCTTCGCCCTCACCCTCGGCCCGAGGGGGCAAGCTGCTCGACGGCGCTCCGGCGCGTCGAAGCCTCGCGGAGGGCGAGGATGTGGACACAGTCAACCCGCACAATCCGCTGACACTGTCGGCGCGTGTGAGGGGCTTGCCCGTTCGAGGCGTCGTCTCCGTCATTCGTGAGTCGTCGTCTCTGTCGCTCCCTTTCCCTGCGGCCCCCATTTCCCTGGGGCCCGTCGCCACTCCCCCCCTTTCCTCGGCCCTCCTCCTCAAGCGCCCCAACCACAGCGAAAGTGAGTAACGTCGTAATTCAGTCGAAGGGAAGCCCCTTCCCTTTGATCCTTCCCCCGTCGGGGCGGGGGGTCCCTGGAAGGGGTCCTGGGGGGTGGGGGCCCGGGGGGCTTCGCCACCCAGATACGACTCCCCCTGAGAGGTCCCAGGTCCCAAAAAAGCCCCAGGACGGGCCAAGAATGCCCGAAGAGGCCACCAAGACTGTCCAAGAGGGCCCCGAATCGCCGAACGATCTGTCCAAGACGCCTTGACGGCTGCCAGACAGCTCATGAGGCCTGCAAGACGCTCCAAAAGGCCTCGAGGAGCACTCCCGAGAAGGCCCCAAAAGGCAAAATTCGTCAACTGCCCTTAGGTTTTTGAAGGAATTGGCGTTCTCACCTTTTCCGCTTCCCGCCGATTCAAGGCGGCCCAAGAGGCCCCCAAGATCACCCCAAGACAGCCCAAGAGGCCTCCAAGAGTGCCCCATAACAGCCCGAGAGGACCCTTACGATAATTCAAAACGCCTCCAAGACGGCCCAAGAGGCCCCCAAGACTGCTCCAAGAGCAAGCCCTGACGGGGGACCCGAACGGAAATTTCGAGCCCGCAGCCCCGAGAGTCTCCCAAGAGGCCACAAGGGGTCCCCAAAAGGCTGCAAGAGGCCCACAAGAGGTCCCCAGGAAGCCCGAGGAGGCACCCAAGAGGCTCCCAGGAGGCCCCAAGAGGCCCCCAAGAGGCCCCAAAATTCCTCCCCAGAGGCCCCTGAGAGCCTTCTCAAGAGAACCCCAGAAGCATCCCTGAGGACTCTGGCCCGTGTCAGCGTCGTCGTCGCCGCCGCCGCCCTTGTCGACGTCGTCGTCCCCCTTCAGTTCAGGGTCTGCGGCACCGGCCGCAAGGCCTTCGCAATACAGCCGCACGATAAGGATGCAAGGGCCTTGGCACGCCACGTGGACGCTTTGCAAGCGGGGCGCGGCCACTGAAAGGGCCCGAAGGGGAAGGATGCAAGGGCAACCTTCGAAAGCTGCTCATCCTTACTGTGCGGGCTGACTGCAGAAGGCGAAGCGAAGCGAACGCTGGAGCCGTGCGCGCTCCGCCGGGGAGCCCGCCCGTGCCCGGCAGGGCACGGCGTGGAGGCCGTGGCCTCGAGAGGTGCGAGCTCTGCGCCCGCCCGTCGCTGTGCAGGGCGCGAGCTGTAGGCCTGCGGCGGGTTCGTGTCGTGCCGACTTCGGCGTTGGTGTCTGACGCCGCGGGGACCGTTCAACCTTCGAGCGATCGGCCGTTGCCGAAACGTCCACATCGTTCCACATCGAACGAGTCTGGGTCGCCCGCGGCGTTCAAAGCTGAACGCCGCTGGCGGGGTCGCCGCCAGTCGACACGACGCGAACCTACCGTACACCGATCCTTGCCAAGCCCATACTCGACCCAAGACCGGTGCATACGGCATCCTGGCTTGGGCGGGAAGGCACGTGCTCCAACCTGAGGCCCAGGACTGGCCTAGCTGGAGCAACAGACAGCTGCACAAGCATAAACTTTCGGAGCTCCGCGCGGACTTCTTGGATCGGCGCTAGAACCTCCTCCCTTGCGCGCAGAGCGCGTCAGTGCGGCGCCAGAGGCGCCGCCAGGGGGTGTTCAGCGCCGATCCAAAAAATCCGCGCGGACCTCCGAAAAATTGTGTTTACGCCGTTCCGTGGGTTGCTCCCCGAAGGAAGGTATGGCGGGCCCAAAAGCCATGAGTCAAAAAGCCTTGCCATCTCCTGGGAGGCCGACTTTGACTTCCGCCGCCTTCCGCCGCCGCCCTTCCGCCATCCTTCTGCCGAGGAAGAGATCTACCAACTACTTGGATCCTAGAAGGCGAGGCTCTCTCTGGAAGTCTACCCTCCTCGCGCGGGCAGCTCCTGATCGCAACGCTTCTTCCAAATACTCCTGCGACGGCACGAAGAACACGCCAAACAAACAATCAACAACAAAATAAAAAAATCACCAGAAGATCACATCAACAACTTAGAAATCAACCTTAGAAATCAACGCAGATACTCACTGCAAATTCTCTCAGGTCGCTCGGGCCGACGATATTTACACACACACACACACACGCACACCGATATGAAGCCCAGGACTGGCCCTGGCCAGCATCGGTGTAGGTGTACACAGCCGGTGCCCCCCGCCTGGAGAGCGGCAGCCCCCAGACGCCCAGGCGTCGCCCTGGCGGACTCCCGGGGAGGCCGTGCTCGGGCCCACGGGGCCCGCAGGGAGGACGACCTTCGGCGATGAGCCGGGTCTCAGGGATATCAGGAAGCAGCTCCTGGGAGCCAGACGACGCCAAAACGAGGACCAAGTTCGGGCGAAGATGAATCGAGAATCTCTGAGATCTGGCAGCTCTGGAGGACGTCTAGGGCGCCGCGGCCTCCTCAGAGCGTTCCAGAACGCTCTGAGAGCCTTCCGGGACGCTCTGGAACGGATGTATCCTCGTCCCTGCCCCGCCCATGGGGGGTGTTAGGAAGCAACTCCTGTGAGGGCTTCGTCAGAACGATCAGAGGCCATTAAACCCGATTCAGGGGCCACTGAGCCGATTGAACCCGATTCAGGCGAACCCTTTTCGGGGAAGAGGGAGACCCGCCAAGAGGTGGGACGATTTCTGAGGCAGGAGCCCAGCGCTTTGCTCTGTCTTCTTCCTCTTTCCTCCTCCTTTCCCTCCCCTCATGCAACGATGCCTGAACGCACATATTGCCAGCTCCAGTCCGTGCCCCGCATGGCCGCCGAACTCTGATCGAGCGGGCCCTAACGAATGTAGCCTGGGTTTAAGCCGGACTGAGACCGGATAAGGCGGGAGTAAGCCGGATTCAAAACGATAAGAACCAGATTAGGCCCGTTTTCGACCAGGGATGCGCCGATTCAAAATTCTATTTGACCCGAGTTGCACCCCAAGGGATCGGGTCGATCGGCTCGGGGAGGGGGGGGGGCGCGTCGCGAAAAAAAAAACTCAAGATGCACGCCGCGGCCGCGGCCGCCGCCGCTGCCCTCGGCACCGAGCCCCTCGGGGCACAGGGTGGTGCCACGCACCCATCCCGCGCGCCTCCACAGACGCGTCCTGCAGCACTTCAAACCAGGGGGCCTACGCCGCCCGCCCTCTCAGGTGGCCTCTGCCTCTTTCGCAGGGCGTGTCGCGTGCCCCTCTCCTTCTGCCTTCTCCGCAAAGGGTGCCCTTGACACTGCTCGAAGGTCAACAGCACCGCAGGCGAACAGACGGTCGGGAAAGCTGTGGTTCCCTGTGGATGTCCCTGCCGGATCTTGGTTGTCATGACGGGGGCGTCTGGGAGGTGGAGGATCTGACGAGAGCGGGGGCTGAAGCAAGTGAAGTTTGTGACAGCCTGGTTGAAGTCCCCAGAGCCCCCCCGACACGTTTCGTGCCAGGGCATCCTGCCCCCACAACCCAAATCAGATTGAGGCAAGTCTCGAGTGGGATAGGCGCATTGTTGCGGTACGGAGATTCATCCGTGTCCACCGCCTACAGAACCAGCATCCTGAACCCGCGAGGGCGGTGAATATGAATCTATCGGGGGAGCCCTGGGGCCCAAATACATCCATATCCATCGCTTCCCGAGGTCCCCGAGGATCGGTGTCCCAGGCGGTGGATACGCATAGATCCCAGCCTCGAAACTGCGTGCTCGATGCTCCTGCGTCTGGGGGGATCCCAACGAGGCGCCCAACGTCGAGGCGCCCAACGTCCGAAGTCTTCCCCACAAATGCGCCCAGCGTCGAGTTTATGAGCCCCTCCGCGTCGAGAGCCGTTCAAACAAACTTAGCGAGAGCTGTGCATCATCCCAGAGACTCAAGCAGAAAGTCCGAACTCGAAATCTTAATTCGGAGTCCAGAGTCGCTTGCATACTAGGGCAGAATCATCTCGAGAAGGAGGAGGTGGAGCTCTTCATCCTCCTCTCCCATGCCTCTTCAGAAGAACAATGATTCAGTGGCATGTCGTTCAAGGTGGCTGCAGGGCAACTGGCAACCAACTGCAGTCTGGCCCCCTGAACTTCGTAAAAGTTTGGAATTGTCGCTTGTTCGTGCACAGCCACGTCAATGCTGATTGCATTGTCTACAAACTGGACTACTATGGCCCCGCGAGGGATGGTGGATGGAACACGCCTCCAATTGTACACAACATCTGTGTCGGAATCGTGAGGAGAGCCGGCAAGCCATCGATCGCTCGTGAGATTTCCTCGATGGAGTCCCTGTCCACCTCCACCGCCGTGCCGTGGGCACTGAGTGGAGTCTCCCCAGGTCCCCTCGAGTTCTCTGGGCCGCAGACCCCCATCTCATGACATTCTCGGGCACTCCCAGGGACTGCCGCATGAATTTCCCCGAAGCAGTGGGTGTGTCTTTAGGGGTCCGCACTTCCCACGTTCCAGGACCTTTCCTTTGGCTCTCGTGGTTGCCTTTTTTGGTCATCGCAAAAGCAAAAGTACCAGTCCACCGCTAAACGCAGCATGTCAAGAAGCAGAATGCCAAAACTACGTTAGGCGAAAGGTCCCTCCGCTGTCGAAGCCGCCAGGTAAGCACTGCTGCGCTGGCGCGCGCGCGCTTCTCCAGACTTAGCTTCTGCGTGCATTCATCCGCGGGCGTGCTGACGGCGCCGTGGTCTGTGCACCCTGCGTTGTAGCCCGAATAGGACGTCGCCGTGAATGTAGCACTACCCAGTCTGGACGCCAGAGCCAGAGTCGCAGTAGTGCACGTTAAGAAATTGATGAGAGCCTCGTAGGTAGCCTTGCAGCCATCGAAAGTGCCAAAAACGTTATGATACCCGTTGGGCACAAATTATCTAAAACCAAAAAAATAAAAACAAAAAAGTTCACGTTCAGAATCAATTCCGTCCAGCTGCTGCCGTCCACCTCCGAGCGGACAAGTGACTGCGCGTCGTTGAACTCCATCTGCGTGGAACTCGCCGCCTGCATGCTGTGAACCACTAAAGCACATAGCACAAAGCCCGGGTCGCCATCTGGGCTGTCGTTGATGTCAAGCAACAACGGTCCACTCGCTTATGCGGGTAAGCCACAGGACCCGTAGGGCCCCAGGCCAAGGATCGAAGTGTACAGCCAACCCATATCATAAGAAAGCGCGGTAAGGATGCAAGGGCCTTGGAAGGCCATGTTGACGTTTTTCGAGCGGGGTTGGTCAGCGAAAGTTGCCAGTGATGGGCCGAAGGGGCAAGGATGCAAAGATATCGTTGAAAAGTTGCTCATCCTCGCTATGCGGGTTGACTGTAAGTGCAGGAATCTTCATCATCAGCAGCAGCAGCATCAAGATCAGCATCAGCATCATCATCAGCAGCATTATCACCTTCATCGTCATCATCATCATCATCATCATCATCATCATCATCATCAGCATCATCATCATCATCATCATCATCATCATCATCATCATCACCACCACCACAATTACCATCATCAGCATCATCATCATCGTCATCGGCATCAGCATCATCAACATCATCAACATCCTCATCATCCTCATAAGTATCATCTTCATCATCATCATCATCATCATCTTCATCATCATCATCATCATCATCATCATCAGCAGCAGCAGCAGCAGCATCACCAACAGCATCATCAGCATCATCATCCGTTTCATCATACTCATCATTATCAGTATCAGCATCAATATCGACATCATAGTCACCACCATCACCACCATCACCAGCAGCATCATCATCAGCAGCAGCAGCATCATCAGCAGCATCATCAGAATCAGAATCAGCAACATCATCATGGTCAGCAGCATCAGCATCAGCATTGGCATCAGCGTCATCATCATCAGCATCGTCATCTGCATCAGCAGCATCAGCATCATACTCATCATCATCAGTATCAGCATCAGCATCATCAACCTCGTCATCATCATCATCAGAAGCATCAACATCAGCATCATCATCATCAGCAGCACCATCATCAGCCCAAACATCACCATCATCAGCATCAGGCTATCCTCATCACCATCAACAACACCAACATCAGAAGCATCATCAGCATCAGCATCCTCAGCAGCATGATCATCATCATCAACAGCAGCATCAGTATCATCAGCAGTAGCATCACCATCATCATCAGCAGCATCATCAGCATCATCTGAATCAGCATCAGCATCAGCATCATCGTCATCAGCATCAGCATCAGCATCAGCATCAGCATCATCATCATCGGCATCGTCGTCATCATCATCAGCAGCAGCATCAAAATTACCAGTATCATCATCAACAGCAGCATAATCAGCCTCACCATCATCATCAGCATCAGCATCAGCAGCAGCATCAGCATCATAATCATCAGCAGCATCATGATTACCATCATCACCATCAGCATCATCATCAGTATCATCACCTCCGCCACCACCACCACCACCACAGTCATCATCCTCATCATCATCACCACCACCACTATCATGACAGTCGTACTAACAGTACCAAAACCAACATCATCATAATCCAAGGCATGAACATAATACGGAATTGCAATCATCATCCTTCGCCGCATCATCCTTTTCCGCCTTGCAGCCTTGGCGCTCCTATGCAGTTTCAGGCCCGTCGAGTTGGATGATCCTCCTCATCCCCTCATCATTCCCCTGCCCTGAAGCGCATTCTGACCAGGATGTCAGGTCGAGTCTAGCCGCGGCGACGACGATCCGAAAGGAGGCCCAGAAGAGGCAAAACCACAAAAACTCCTCGTCATCCAACCCAGCTCTGCAGATGTCCTAGGGATCACTTCTGAGTCCGTTCGGCTGGGATCAACGCCAACAGCGTGGTTGGCATTGAGCCCGTTCGGCTGCCGCATGGGCTCGACCCTGGCTCCGCTCGGCAGCTGAGATGGGCTGAGACGCCGAGTGGGCACACGAAGGAAATCCCCAAACCCAGAGGCCTCTCGAGGCCTCCGCGGGTCTCCAAGGGTCTACGGAGGCCCCCGGGGGCCTCCAGAGGCCTCTGGAAGCAAAACGAAACCAATCAACAGTGAAGAACAAAGGAACCAAAAACTGTCGGAACTCCGCGCAGATGTCTTGGATCGGCGCCAGACCCCTCCCTGGCGCGCGCGCGCCGCCAGGGGGGCCCAGCGCAGATCCAAGAAATCTACGCGGAACTCCTCGAACAACTACTCGGCATTCGATCCTCTGGGGGGGCGCGCGGAGGAGGAGGAGGAGGAGGAGGAGGAGGAGGAGGAGGAGGAGGAGGAGGAGGAGGAGGAGGAGGAGGAGGGGAGGAGGAGGGGAGGGGGGAGGGGGAGGAGGAGGCGGAGGAGGGGGGGGAGGAGGAGGAGGAGGAGGAGGAGGAGGGGAAGGAGGAGGAGGAGGAGGAGGAGGAGGAGGAGGAGGAGGAGGAGGAGGAGGAGGAGGGGGGGAGGGAAGGATCCCTCTGGCTGCCCCCCGAGGCGCGCCATGCGCGGCAGGATCTCGGGCAGGATCACGTCGAGCATGTCCCGCATCTCGTCCGGCAGCACGAAGAGGACGGAGTATATCCTGCAGGGCGCGGCGGATGCGCCCATGGGGACAAGTAAGAACTCATTCGAGGAGCTTTGATGAACTTGGCGATATCCCACTGTTCTTTACCATGTTTCGTTCAAGCATCTGGGGACCCCTGGAAGGCCTCCAGGGACGATTGTAGCCCACCCGAGAGTCTCGAATGAGAAAGTCGTGCGTAAACGAACCCGCCGGCCCCCGCTTGCCAAGGGTGAAAAGGCGTGTGAGACATTTGGCTGTCCCCCTCCCCCTTTCCCCCTCCCGCAGGGTCCAAAATCCAATTAGAGGGGGGTGGGATGGGGGGGCGAGCTCGTCAGCGCACTCCCAGGGCCTCTGGAACCCCCCAAAAAGCACCAAGACAGCCCAACAGGGCCCAGACAAAGCGCCAAGACAATCGAAGAGAGCGTCATGACGGCCCAGGGTAGCCCCACGACGATCCAAGATGGCTTCAAGATGGCCCACGAAGCCCCCAAGACACCCCAAAAGCGCCTCAAGAGGATCGCCGACAGGGCCCAAAGAGGCCAAATCATCACATTCCCTCGGGAAACATACATGTTCAGCACATGCGCATTTTAAGTTCCGACAACGAACACGACGGCCCAAGTGGCTCCCAAGATCGACCCAAGACGGCCTATGATACCTCCAAGAAGGCCCCAAGACGGCCCAAGAGGGCCCAGAGACAGCCCCAGGGGCCCCTCAAGACGGCCCAAGACAGCACCTGGAGGGCCCCAAGAGGGGCCCAAGAAAGCCCAAAAGGGGGACTACGAACTGACATTTCGAGCCTTTCCAACTACGATGGCCCCTCGAGCCCCCCAGAGACCCCCGAGGCCCCTCCAAGAGGCCCCAAGAGGCCCCAAGAGGCCTCCAAGACGCCCCAAGAAGCCCCCTCTGAGGCCCCCGCGAGGCTCCAAAAAGCCTCCCAAATGCCCCCAGGAGTTCTCCAAGAGACCCCAAAAAGGCATCCCACGAGACCCTCAGAGGCATCCAAAAGGCTTCTGACCCATACAACTTCCACGCTCGTCTCGTCTCAAGCACTTGCTCCTTTTGGGGGTCGGCGGAATTGCGTAAGCCACTTGAACAAGTTTAGTTGCTCGGATGCGCGTGGTCAAGAAGGCGGCGAAACGCTAACAGCCGCCGGACCGAGGAGGGAGATAGAGGAGGAGCGAAGGGCCACCGCTGAACGGCGACAGGCTGTCGAACGGCCGTGGCTAGCACCAAGGAAGGGCAAAGAGCAACAGGCATGCAAAGTTGTGACGATGGTAAGAAACGGCCGAGGCCGACCAGGGTAAGGGGGGCATAGAAAGCAACAGGACATGTGGCAGAGACCTGACAAGGCGGAAAAATACCTGGGGGACCCGGCGACACCATCCAAACCAACCCGGCCCAACCAACCCTGGGGCTGTAGCCCAACAGTGGCTCGCCGAGCCAGAAGGAGACAACGCGCGAAACAGGCAACTTGTCGAGGCGGCGCGGACGAGGAGAAAGACGGGCAGGGCAAGCCGCCCAGCACACCGCAACGGGCATGTTCCCGCCGCCGAATTGGCGAGGCGATGTTCCCGCCGGGCTTGCTCAGAACAGTGACTCGAGAGAAAGGGCAGTGAACGTGGTGACGTCACTTCGCACATCGCTGCCATATACTGACGGTATGTGGAAAGGGATGTAACGGGGTGAAGATCCAGATGGGGTTTCTTCTCACATGGCCCGCACGGTTGTGCCGCGTCACGTCAGGAGTGCGAAACTTGGACCACTGGCAACAGAGGAACACGCTGGCGTCCCCCCGGACACCTCCCTTTAAAAGCCTGGGGGGGAGAGAGCGCTGCCGTCTGATATGCTGTAGAAGCCCCCAAATACAAACAAGAAAAAATCGTTCAGCGCGTCAGGCACAACGGCCCGAAAGAGTTGGCGTTGGCAGTCCCTGGGAGGTCCAGGGACAAGCGGAGCCCAGAAAAAAATGGGCCCATACGGGACCATTCCCCGAACTTCGGCCGCACCGGAAGTCTTTTCGACCTCGAGGACGGGCGTGCGGGCGACGCAGCCCCCGTCTGCAATATAGTAAGATGAAGAACAGCAAATGTTCGGTCCCGAGCCGCGGAGTGCGCCTGCAGCAACAGGCGCTCGCAAAGATCGAAGCGACCTAGAGACGCAAGATCACCCGAACACGAATTAATGCAACAAAAACACTAACTGTTTCACCGTTTGGTCTTGCGATTTCCTCTCTAGGTGACCTCTGAAAAGGACGAAAGATTCGACGTCATGCTTAACGGACGAATGTCCAAACATTACTTCCAAGATGAGGCCATTACCAATACTCCTCGTGGTGCGGCGATCAGCGGTCATATCCCGTGTTCCGCATCAATGTACATCATGTATCGCACTTGTATCCATGAGCTCACATATCCAATTCGGGTGACCGAGCACTGTCCGCTCGGTCGGAACATTAAGACCTCTAGTTGACAATGACCCAATATCAGATCCAGGATCAACGGTGCAAGGTAAACTGATGACCAGTCCACATATCTCTCGCACATCACGAAGTGCCTGGGGTGATAGTGGGCCGGCGCGTAACTCGAGTAGGGTGATCAAAGCGGGACACGCCTTGTCTAGGTCGCGCGGCCGCCAGCACTTCTGCAGCATAGCTCGACTGTACCTCAAGCCAATAAGACTTGCAAAGTTGGCCACACACGCGCGCTACGGAGTTGCCACTAGTCGAGATTACTCGCCGGGGCAGATTCGCTACTCTCATGCCTCAACCTGCTGTCTAGTCGTCTTGTCGCCCTCTCCACCATCTAGCTTCCGGTTGCTAGGGTCGCCATGGATGCCCCATTCGCCCGACGGGGGCGCATTCGAGGAGAAGTAACCCGCGCTGGGTCACTGGCGAGCTTCCTCGCTGCAGCGCTCAAGCGACGCGACTGGATATTCGCGGGCCCCGGCTCTTGCATCCTCTGGGCGGAGGCCGCAAATACCATGAACCAGATCTGGGCGAGGAGCGCATAGGCCAGGGCCCCGCAGAGGCTGGCAAACACGCCAGAGACATAGCCTTCGCCGCCTTCGGCTGCTGCGGGCGCGCCAATAAGCTCCAGGCGCATTATGGGCCGGAATTTCGCGATGCAGTCATCTTGATCCGCAACTACGCCCCCAACCTCGCCCCCCGTGCATCTCGTGACGCATGTCGCGCAGGTGCGCTTGCTGAGTTCGCGCGCGCAAAATTCTCGCTCGACCCGTCGAGCACAGTCGCCCACGTTCTTCTCGAGTCACAACATGCCGATGTCACGCGTTCAACTGCGACGTGATCGGGACCGACGTCTAGTTCAGGGTCGAAGCCGGTTGGATTTGGACCGTTCGCGACGCGCTGCGCAGCTTGAACGAGAACGCCAGAGGCGCGCCCTTCGCAGCAGCCAGTGCTTATAGGTCAACCCCAGGAGGAAGACATTGCCAACGTCCATGGATGCGAGGATCCAGATTTGATGACACGTCGCTGGCGAGAACTCTTCGCGACTGGCAGCGGGCCGCGCCAGAGAAAGTTTCGACGTCGAGAGGGTCGACGTCCATGGACCCCCATCAAGAATAACTCGTAGACGGATGGCACGCACTTGCATACCATGCACGTCCAGCAAGGATTCCCATGCGCACGCGCATCGAGGAGTCACGACATGTGAAGATTGAGAGAGGTCATACACCGCAGAGCCTACGTTGGCAATCCAGATCTTCGATTATGCGCACAGGTTTTCCGCGAAGTCCGCCATGGCAAATAGGTCGCCCCATGCGACCGCAGCTGCTCGTTCGGCGGCAGCCGATGCGCATGCACGCACGGTTGCGACATGCGCGTTAGCTAGAGAGCACCTGAGCGGGCGCGACGATGACTTTCGCCATGTCGGTGGTAGAACGAAATTCCGCATACCTACAGTGTTCGCTGTCATCCGACTGATAGTCTTCAGCTTCAGCAGGGCCAATAGAAGAGACGGACACAAGGCAGTGCTCACGACTGCAAGGCTCGCCCCCAAGCGACTGCACAGGCAGGTCTCCCGCGGGTCACCGCGGTCATCCACGGCAGCAACGAGCACGCAGCGGCCAGGAATCCTCGTGGCGCGGATGCGATAGACGTCCTCGTCGTAGACAGTGGCTCGGCGAAAGGTCCCTGCGGAATGGATCGCACCAGCCGCATCGCACTCACGCCCCTCACTGAGCTCATACATCGTCGACAACCAACTGTTCCCGGGGCCTGCACGCATACGAGTTGTTTGGTCGCGTCGGCGGCCAGACCGGTCTTGAATAAATGGAAGGTCGGCCGGCTCTTGGAATTTAACCAGGCCCTCAAAAGTTTGAAACCATGTCTGGGGAATCGAAGCACTGGGCCAGTCGAGAGCGGGTGATACCCGTGACACGATGCACGCATGGCCCGGTACCTCCACACGTGCAATCATGAAACCCAGGTCTGGCGTCGCTGCAACACTGCACCAAGGCACAGCTGAAAGCGCACTTGACTGGGAGGGAGTGTCGCAACACTCTTGGCCAGCCTGACCGCAATAACCTACTCTACCCGAAAGGAGTTCCGCATTAGGCCTTGCAACGCCAGGTGTACGCGAGGGCCCAGCGGGCTTCCTTGAGCCCCCCTGGGATACTCTTTTCCGTCGGACAGATGCCCGAACGAAGCGCGATGGCAGGCCCCACTGCACCGAGGTTAGCATTGAAATACGACCGCGCGCACGGCCATGCTGCCCATGCCCATGCATTTATCCTGCGAGCAGAGCATCTGACATAAAAAAGAATGCGTCGGACGCGCGCACGTTTGAATATTCTCTCTTTGGAGCCAGCATTGACAACGGGCTGTCCGCGCTCAGGCACCGCTCCGAGCACGGGATAGGGTCGCTTCCAGCCACCATGGTCGCCCATCGTCGCCGTCGGTCTGCGGCAGCTCACAAGGCCCCCGCACCAGTAGAAACGCGCTCCATCAGGAGCCCACGAGCGCGCAGGGCGCGGTTCGTGCGAAAATTGCAGGCACCCCCATCGATATCCGAAGTCGGGGCGGGAAGAAGGACAGCCATCTATGATGACACGTTTGCACTTCCCAGGCGAAGAATGAAGCTCGCGCCAGAGCGACATCGGATCCTCGGTTTTCCAATACAGCCATGCACTGAAGTTCGTAACTCCGCCAGGCAGCGACGAGTGCCAGCCGCATCCGACTGGCTAATCCGCACCCCTAATGGCCCGGATCACGCGTTGCGCACCCTGGTCATGCGTCACAGCGCACCACGTCAAACCATTTCGGCCCCGCGGCGCTTGAGGTGGCATAATTGTGCACTCCCTGATCTACGCGAGAATACAAAGTAATATGCACGCATCCGCGCACAGGCGATGGAGTCTCCACAATTGGCCCGATGAGTGTCACGAATAAGCCTGATAAATGTGATGTCAACTTGCCTACGCCATTCGGCGCGTCGTCGAGTCCGACCACACCAACGCAACATGTCCTTGCATTTATACGCCACACTTGCACTGCCAATGAAAATGCAGTCGCAAGGGCTTAGTGCATAATGCCAATGACCCGAAATGGCACAACCGCACCCGTAAGACTTGCATCCTCACATCTTCAATCACATCATGCATAGGTGCAGTATTCCGCGCATATGCTGGTGGACCAGGTATGAGAATACGCATCGGTAGTTCATGAGCTTTACACATCATGGTTTGCAGTCGCTGCCACTGTGGGGAGATCGGCGCAAGCTTCACGAGCCTCTTGCACTAAAAGTGCCTTCTTGATATCTGGGCCAAGTTCCTGGCGGGCGATCTTGCTGCCCCCAAGTCCTGCCAACAAGGCACTGCAAGGCGGCGCCGGGCCCGCGCCCCCACTAGCGGCGCCAGCTGGAGACAGCTGCTGCACGATGCTGGGGCCCGCCTCTGGCGCAGCCCAGGTCGGGGGCAGCAGCTGGCCGAAGCGACGAGGAAGCGGCGCTGCATCTGGGCGGTAACACGCCCTGTCCCCAGATCGCGCGGGCCTGTTCCGCGAACTCGACGTCGGCAGGCGCGAAAGGCATGGGCAGCGACATTAGACGGGCCAGCATCTGGGCCTTGACAGGCTCGCTGGATTCGCCCACTGAAGAACCTGGCCAGACCCCAGCCCATCTAGACTCACATTGAGCTTAGAAGCCTTTGCAACTCGAACGGTCATAAGACCCACACTCCCCCTATCTATGCCATTGGCACGCATTGAGGGCGATGCCACCTGCAGCCCACATAAAGGCGTCTTGGATCGTCGCCGAGCTCACTGAATAGCCAAGGCGCGTCTCCGAGCGGGCAGCGCCCTCCATCGCCCCCATTGACATCGTGACAGGGGGTGAGGAGGCGCCACGACGGGGCCTCCTCCACGGGCAGGGCCTGGGCTTCAGCAGGAAGCCTCTGCTCGACGACTCCCTGTCTGTGGCACACTCCCTGTCCAGGAGGAGGTACATCTCTCCTTGCCAGGCTCGAGCATCACGATAGCCCGCTTCTGCTGCATGCACTGGCAAGTCCTTGCCACACCCAGTCACAGTGTTCGACTTGTAGACTGCACCCTGGGCGCGGCCCTCTCATTTGCACGCGACGTCGAAGGTGCCAATTCCGTCGGTTGGCGCACTGCCATTTCCCACCCCCTTGACATTGAAGCGGGGTCGGCCCTCCGCCACCGCCCCCCTGCCGTTCGCCTCCGCTTTTCGGCGGACAGATTCAACGCGTTCGAGCCGCTAGCATTGATTCTTGATCCGGGATCGAACAGCAGGCTGCAACGACGGTTCCGGGGGACCAACTTCAGCCGACAACTCTCCATGCTTACGCAGTAGCGTCGTGCATTCTTTCAGACGGGGGAATCTGAATCTGAATCAGACCACACGTTCGCTTCTCCGTTCATCACATTAGAGCTGTCAGGGTCTGGAACATCACCAGACAGTTCATCTCGATGGCCAATGATGAAGTCGGCGCGGTCGGTCTCACGCAACTTCCCTTGCCGAACGGGGCGAAACGCGCGCTGACTCAAGTCTTCAGCAACATCTTCGGATGATGCCGGCACGCTTCCGCGCTGAGGCTCGGGCCTTGGCGCTTGCTGCTGTTGAATCAGCTCGTGCGCCATCCCCAGCAGCTCCTGCATCTCCCGCGCGCTCACCCACGTCTGCAAGCATCACACCGGCCCAACGAAATCGGGCAGCAATGAGGCCCGGACCACCGCATATCGCACATCAGGGCTATTCTCCTGAGCACGGGCGGCTCTGGTCGTCCACGCGACGCAGTTCCGCGCGCGGTCGGCCCAGGACCCTCCGTGAAATGCGCGGTCACTAGGTCACCCGAAAGACGCGCTCATTGCGCTCGAAGGCGCCCGGGCAGATCCCACGGGCATAGCATGTACGCATGAAATTTGCAGGTGGATTTGCTGTAAGATGGGCGCGCGCCTGTCTTGCCACCACCCCCTCTCCAGAGTTAAGCGGCGACGATCTGGGGGGTAGCTCAGGAGCGGCGCCATCGTCCGATTCGTGCACGGTGGGACACGCCCCCTCAATTAGCACGGGCTCTTTTCCGAGCTCAGCAGGTAGCCTTGCCGCAGACAACCTGGGAGCACTACTCGCAGCAAAGCTGCTCGTAGCAGGCAAATTTTCCACTGGGTTCGGGCGTGCCGATGGCACTGGTGCGCTGCATACTAGCCTGCTGTGTCTTGTAGATGCTGCGTAGATACGCCGGCAACTGGCGATCACATGCGTCCACATGAGCGGCCGGCCCCTGCACATGTACACCTACCTGCGCGGGGGCAGGCTA
Organism: Prorocentrum cordatum; assembly: GCA_963575745.1. NCBI lineage: Eukaryota > Dinophyceae > Prorocentrales > Prorocentraceae > Prorocentrum > Prorocentrum cordatum. Next base: position 295,322 of record CAUYUJ010006513.1, read on the forward strand.
AAATGACACGCGGGGCATCGCAATTGGGTCGCTGCACCACACCATGCCCAACGCGTGAATCTGCGTCCACGGTGGGGCGCACATTGAGACTGTGAACCGTTGCACCCTGCCTGTCCCCGTGGTATAGGTAGGCTTCGGCGAACATGGGGGCGTCCATGCCTGGCGCCCGCTGTGGCGCCATGGCCAATGCCGGATGCGCCATGAAGGCTGGGGTGAAGCGCCGGCCCCGTCCGCGCGCAGCCGCAGCGCGTCCACAGGGTGTCCAGCCCCGCGGGGGCGCCCAGCCCGTGCCCCGGAGAGGGCGCCGCTGGTGGCGTCGCGTCGACTTCTTGGTGGTCGCCATTCCTTCACGAAACCGACGTTCCGATTCTCCCATCTCGGGACCGTGATATGCTGACACGCGTCCGTGCTGACATGGCGCGGGAGGCGTACCCGCTGGCACACTTGCAGACAGTTCAGCCACCCGGGCAGTAGTGACTCGCAAAGCTGCGGGTCTCGAAGCCAGATTCTCCTCCGACTGTGGCGCGCGCACGCTGAGCGCCTGGCTGCTACCCAGCGGCACGAAGCGGGCACCCCCTGCATCCTAAGGAGGCCGTGGTGCGAACGCGCGCGGCGGAGGTGCTGGAGGCAGATTACCCTGCTGCGGCTGCTGCTCATGGGCAGCAGCTGCCAAAGCCCCCGCTGGCGCTGCCCACGGCATCAGTCTCGACAACTCCTGCACAATGCAAGTTGCGCCGAACCCCCGCACACCCACGCACAGGAGCGAACAAAGCACGAGGCTGGGATCTGAGAACTCCGACACAATGGCAGACGCGACGTTCAGAACACATTCCTCGCCATGAAAGCCGGACCCATGCGGAACAGGGAGATGCTGAGAGACGGGACTCTTGGGCACTTTGGCCCTGAGAGGCCGAATGACTTTCTTGAGTACGGCCTCAAAGGTAGGCCACACTTGAAGAACCAGCACGAACCCAAAGGACTGGGCCCGAAATTCATCGGCGCGACCGAAATCAGCCAGCCCCTGCGAATTAAAATCGCGAAGCTGGGCCCCCAAACCTCAGACGGAGACCCCTGGAAGAGGGCAGCACAATCAGCGAAGACTGCTGTTGGCTGGACCTCAGGCCGATCGGCAGCTCGCCGAAGCACTGCAACAGCTAGCGCTGCATGTTCAGCATCAGCCGCCTGCTGCACAAATTCCATGGTCAGCGAAGAGTTCACGCCTCGGACCGCTCCTTCTTGCATACGCACAAAAGAGACCCGAACTCCAGCGATCTCGGGGCGGTCCCCATGTCAGCGCGATGCACCCGTGAACACCAGATCCTCTGGCCGAAACCTCAAACTTGCACACGAGGCCCCGGGCCCGTCGAAGAACTTCGAATCCCATTCAGGAGCAGGCTCTGGGACCTCGGGACCGGGGGCACGCAACTTGCCAAAGAGAGACGAGTCAGGCCCAGAAGCGATGGCCTAGTGGGCATCCTCCTCGCTAAAATGCCCGCTTCGCACACGCATGGCATCGGATTTAAAGCAGCGCCAACAACTGTGCCATATGGTGCCACATAGCCAGCACTGTGGGCAGCGGTCCTCGGCACCGTGACCCCTCTTCTTGTGGGAGGCCCCTGTCAGAACAGACACTGACATTTTCTGGCAACGGAACTGAACCTTTTCCCCGTCCATGGCGTTCGCCACTCTATCAATGACACGTAGCCGCAACCCACCGTCGACGATCTCACGATCCCCAAGGGAAATGGAAAAGTGCTTGGCCAAAAATTTAAAGTGCATCCACAGGCCGAAAATTCTTCCTCTTGGACTAAAAAGTGACAACATCAGTGGATCAATTTGGATCCCTTTTTCGGGTGTGGGGGAGTTTCGTGGATCCTATTGCTGTGTTGCGCGGATCAAATTTCCTGTGTGTGTGTGGAAAAACGATGGATCCATTTTCCCTGGAATATATATATATATATATATATGATAATAGTAAACATCCGGGACCCAGGGGACATAGGATCCGCGGAGCACCGCAGGTGAAGCACCATGCTATCCACGGAACCGTGGATCTGCAGACCAATGCTATAATTATACGGGGGAGGGGGTCTTTCCAGGATGAAGTGGGGAAGGATGAGGGAAGAGGCAAGAGGAAGTGGGAAGAGAACAGAAGGAATCGGCGCGTCGCTTCCGACATGTGGGGCTCAAGAGGAAAATCTTTCGGCCTGCGTAAGTGGGATTTCGAACTGCGTCTGCCCCGCCAACACGTTGTGCTAAACCCTTCAGTGGGATTTCGGACTGCGTCTCCCCCGCCAACAATTTGTGCTAAACCCTTTCAGTGGGATTTCGAACTGCGTCTCCCCCGCCAGCAATTTGTGCGAAACCCTTCAGTGGGATTTCGGACTGCGTCTCCTCCGCCAACACGTTGTGCGAAATCCTTCAGTAAGATTTCGAACTGCGTCTCTACCGCCAACACGTTGCGCCAAACCTTTCAGTGTGAGTTCGACATGCGTCTCCCCCGCCAACACTGTGTGCTAAATCCTTCGTTTCCCCCGCCAACATGTTGTACTAAACCCTGCATCCCCAAGCCGAAAGTTATTTCTTCTTGGACTAAAATATGACAACACCAATGGATACAATTGGATTTTTTTTTCGGGTGTGGGGGGAGTGTCGTGGATCCTATTGCTATGTTGCGCGGATCCAATTTCCTGTGTGTAAAAAAAAACTATGGATACATTTTTCCCGGGGATAAATATATACTAATAATTATATTATGGGACCCTGGAGACATAGGATCCGCGGAGCACCGCAGGTGAAGCATCATGCTATCCACGGAGCTGTGGATCTGCAGACCAATGCTATGATTATATGGGGGAGGGGGTCTTTCCAGGATGAAGAGGGGAAGGATGAGGGAAGAGGCAAGAGGAGGTGGGAGGAGAACAGATGGAATCGGCGCGTCGCTTCCGACATGTGGGGCTCAAGAGGAAAATCTCTCGGCCTGCGTAAGTGGGATTTCGAAATGCGTCTGCCCCGCCAACACGTCGTGCGAAATCCTTCAGTGGGATTTCGGATTGCGTCTCCCCCGCCAACACGTTGTGCTAAACCCTTCAGTGGGATTTCGAACTGCGTCTCCCCCGCCAACACTTTGTGCTGAACCCCTCAGTCGGACTTCGACCTGCGACTCCCCCGCCAACACTTTGTGTTAAGTCCTTCGCCCTCCCCGCCAACACTTTGTACCAAATCCTGCATGGGATTTCGAACTGCGTTTCCCCCGCCAACACGTTGTGCTAAACCCTTCAATGGGATTTCGGATTGCGTCTCCCCCGCCAACACGTTGTGCGAAACCCTTCAGTGGGATTTCGGACTGCGTCTCCCCCGCAAACACTTTGTGCGAAGCCCTCCAGTGGGAGTTCGACCTGCGACTCCCCGCCAACACTTTGTGCTAAATCCTTCGTCTCCCTGCCAACACTTTGGGATTTCGAACTGCGTCTCCCTTGCCAGCACTTTGTGCTAAACCCTTCAGTGGGACTTCGGACTGCGTCTCCCCCGCCAACACGTTGTGCGAAACCCTTCAGTGGGATTTCGAACTGCGTCTCCCCCGCCAACACTTTGTGCTAAACCCTTCCGTGTGAGTTCGACATGCGTCTTCCCCGCCAACACTTTGTGCTAAATCCTTCGTCTCCCCCGCCAACACTTTGTACTAAATCCTGCATCCCCAGGCCGAAAGTTCGTTCCTCTTGGACTAAAATACGACAACATCAATGGATATAATTGGATCCCTTTTCGGGAATGGGAGAGTGTCGTGGATCCTATTGCTGTGTTGCGCGGATCCAATTTCCTGTGTGTGAAAAAACTATGGATCCATTTTTCCCGGGGATAAAAATATAATAAGAATTATCATCCGGGACCCAGGGGACATAGGATCCGCGGAGCACCGCAGGTGAAGCATCATGCTATCCACGGAGCTGTGGATCTGCAGACCAATGCTATGATTATACGGGGGAGGGGGTCTTCCCAGGGTGAAGAGGGGAAGGATGAGGGAAGAGGCAAGAGGAGGTGGGAGGAGAACAGAGGGAATCGGCGCGTCGCTTCCGACATGTGGGGCTCAAGAAGAAATCTTTCGGCCTGCGTAAGTATCACGGAAGTCCCAGGTGAACACATCAACCACTCGAGCTGGGGGCCTCGACCGTGAGGTTCAATTTGAAGCCAAACCTACTAACGAAAACAGCGGGCACTTCCCACGACGATCAACCGGCTTCCAGCCACATCAATATGACCAACACGGGGTCGCGGGTCCGATGCAACCATGGCGTCCGCGGAGTCTCCTGGAGGTTGGAAACTGCCTATTATAACTCGTGCTGAACTGCCCTAGCGTCAAGGCGTCTTGATGGCGGGGTCGTCCGTACTTGGACGGCTCACTCGCATGCCACCATTCCCACGCATACCTTTTGAGAGCTCCTGAGGCTAGATGCAGCAGGCCCCCTTCTTGTTGATGCCCCACATGAGGTCTAGATAGGAGCCCTTCTCTGGAATCCTTGAGGACCTTGCCGCAGCAATCTGGACATGTAAGATCTCCGATGGCGTGAACCCCTGGACCTCCATCCCGCACGAGATAATGGAAAAACCGCAACTCTTGAGCAGTCTCGCTTTGACATTCATTCCGGACCTACTGAACTTTTTGACTCTTTTTAGGCGAATGGCCCTGGCTGGCCATGGGAGTGAGGTGGTGCCTCCCAGCCGTGAACGTGATCACTAGGTGGCGAGGAGCCCAGGATGAGGTCCCTCCCAAATTCCCCAAGGCCTGCTTGATGACCTCTGGGAGCCGGCTGGAGATGGCGGCCGCGTACATCTTTCTCTCGGCGATCGGGACCCTGAGTTTGAAGGAGATGTGGTACGCAAGCGTGGTTGCCAGCGCTTTGAGATGAGCCACACATACACCTGGGTCGCTGTTCCATGAGCGTAATGAGATGTCATCGGCGTGAAGACCTTAACCTGCGTCTGGGATACATCTGGCAGTACAAACCGTGGGCAGCATGAACGCCTTAGCTTCGCCGTGCGAGTAGGCACCGTCGATAAGTAAAAATCTCTCCTCCGCCCGCCTCCTCCCTCCCCCATCCCCCCTCCTTCACCCCTCGTCTTCCTCCTCCCTCCCCCCGCCTCCCTCACCCCTCCTCCACCCCTCCTCCACGCCTGTTCTTCCTCCTCACACCCCACCCTCCTCCCTCGTCCTCCTCCTCCTCCTCCTCCTTCACTCCCTCCTCCGCATACGACGATGCCACCAGGCCTAATGCCCCAAGCGGCGATCCTGGCGTTCGCGTCCGGCTCGCCCTCCGCCGCCCCTCCAGCGCCGCCAGCGCCAGCTCCTGAGGGGGCGCGGGTGGGGCGGCGTTTCCATCTCTGCACGTGGCGAGCAGGGGGAGGGGGTGGAGGAGGAGGAGGAGAAGGAGGAGGGCGAGGACGTTCAGGAGAAGGAGGAGAAGGAGGACGAGGAGGAAGAGAACGAGGAGAAGGAGGAGGAAGAGAACCAGTGCAACCCCAAGACTCATCAACGATGTTGCAATCAACAATCTCCCCCCAAGTTTCCTCTCCCAAAGGTCCATACAATAATTCATTTTCAGTGACTGAAATGCCCCGTTGGAAGACAACCGTCTGAGCATTATGGCTCTTGGGATTTCAACGCCACTGACCATAGTTACTGTTGCGTCTGGACGATCCTGAATCGTGCCAGAACACCAAGCCTGGGACTTCAACGCCGCGAATCAAAAAAAATGTCACACCCTGACAATCACACATCATGTAAAACACCAACTCGTTGACTTCAGCCATGAGAACCCTTGAAACTGCTGAAGATGAATTTGCGCGGCGCCAAGGCGAGAGCCACGTTTTGAAAAGGACCCCCCTCCAGTACTTGCTGTGAGTGTAAGCTAAAGGATCATAAATAGTGTGGGAAATCTCAAGCGAAACGCCAGGGCCGCCCTGCCGACCCGTCTCGGGGTGTGGCACGGAGGGGTTATCTATCATGGAGTGGAGGGAGCAGAGGAGGAGGAGAAGGAGGAGCAGGAGGAGGAGAACGAGGGAGAGGAGTTGGAGGAGGAGGAGGACGACGAGGAGGGAGAGGAGGAGGAGGGCGAGGAGGGGGAGGAGAAGGAGGAGGAGGAGGAGGACGAGGGGGGGAGACGGGGTACAGAAGGACTTGAAGGTGTGTGTCCCTTCAGGCTCAGATGAAAGGCGGGAAGGTGAAGAGCGAGGCGGACGAGGAGACGGAGGCGGGGAGGAGGGGAAGAAGGAAGGAGAACAACACTCCCAAGACTCTGCTCTGACGCCTCGCAGGGGGAGAAGGAGGAGCATGAGGAAGAGGAAAAAGAAGAAGAAGAAGAAGAAGAGGAGGAGGAGAGCGAAGAGGAATCAGGAGAAGCCGAATAATCAGAGGAAGAAGAGAAAGAGGAGGCAGAAGAAAACGAAATGTACGACGCTGTGGGGCGGCCTCAGAGCGACACGATAGAGGAGGAGCGGGGAAACCCCCGCCCCGAACCTCCAGCAACGCCGTCGCCCCCCCCACCAGAGGATCGCGGGCCGACCTGCCGGAGCGAGCGGCGGCGCGGGCAGGCTCTCGGGGGCTGGAAGAGTTCAGAAGGCACTGGAGGGGTGCCGGGAGCCAGGGCGGGGCGGCATTCTGACCCGGGACCACCTTCTCCCCACCACAGACGGGATTTCCGTCGGGACCCCCAGCCCCCCCCGCCCCCCTGTCCTTCCTGTCCACAGGGGGGGCCAGAGTAGGGGAGGGAGGGCCGACGGCACCCCGGGGGGGGAGGGCAGTGATCTGACCCAGGACCCCCCCCCGTACCCGGGGCTCGAGGAGCAGGACGAGGAGGAAGAGGAGGGCGGAAGGAGGATGCCCGCAATCTGCCAGCGGCGCGCCGACAACGCGCCAGTTGCGCGAAGGGGACGTGGCTGAACTGGGAGCGGCAGCTGCAGCTCGAGCGCGCGCTTCAAGAGCGCTCTCCGCTCCATCGACTCGCGACCGCGAGGCAGCACCACGCGATCCACACACCGGCGGGCGCTCTCGCGACGGCGGGCGGAATGGAGCGGAGGGAGGTGGGAGGGGAGGCAGAGGACGCAGCGCACCCAATCTCGAGGTCAATTCCTGGCCAAATCAGCAAGTCCTCGAAGCCAACGTCTGGCCGAGGCCCGAACCCGTCAGACCTGCCGACCACGGCATCCGCAACCCGAGGCCAACATCCGTTAAAAAAAATGCTTAAACGTGCACGTCTGGAAAGATGTACGGAGCACGCAGCACGCGTCGTCATTTGGACAACCACGGCGCTGCACGCCAAGCTCGACACCGTGGTTACCCAGTGCGGGATATCGTTGGGGACGTCGCGCATGCACGCATGCCCCACGCACGTGCGGCCGTGATCGCCACACAGATCATGACTGGGCTGGGACCGCAATGCGCTTACCACCACCGCTCTGGGCCCTGGCGCCACCCCCCCCGTGACCCCCCGCCCCAAGCTCCCACCCCAAGGACCCGACCCCAAGATTAAGATCCCCCGAGGACCCAAGACCAGGAGCAAGAGGCACGTAGACTGAAGGAGTCCGTCGCGCTGCGCGCAAACGGCCACTGAGAAATGGGGCAGGACCGTAGTCCCTCCTCCTGGTTCGCAAGGCGCTCACCCCAGATGCGCAACAGAGGATCGCGGCGGGAAGAGCGGCGGAAAAAGATAGTCTGAAAGCAAATGAATATCACAGAAAGAACAGCGAGATGATCGATCATGACGCAACCAGTGCAAGTCGGGGTCCGACACCCGCACCCCACTTTGTCCTGAGGTGGCCTCGCGTCGACGCAACTCTCCGCGGAGTGGCGGTGCGCCCGAGGCCTGCTAACGTGAAGGCCCCACGCTCGCGACATGGAAGCGGAAGGCACGGATCGAAGAGGGCGGAAGCCCTGCCAGCCATGTGGATGCCACGACAATGGACACCCTAACAGTCCTATCATTGAGTAAAAAATGTGTTAAAATGTCGGCAACTGCTCTAAACATGTTTAAAGTATGCGTTTTACGTGCTTCAAGCATGTTGCTTTACATGTTTTAGACATCTGGAAATGATTTTGCAACACGCTTCCTCTCCATTGTCGGGAGCGGCCAGGAGGGGGGTGTCCAAGAGGGGGGGTGCAAATCATGACCGGCGGCATGTGCGCGGCCCAGCGGGGGGGGGCAGGGACGTAATGAAATAAGAAGAGGCGCCATAAAATCTGGGGAAATATCATGGCCCACGCCATGATATCCACCCCCCCTAGTCATCACCCCCCTCTTTGCCGCCCCCGACATTGATCGTCCTCCACAGTGCCAGCCGAGACTGCTCCGCGCGAGAAACACAAAACACGTCCCCCGCCTCGGGCAGGACGGCTCCGGGGCCGAGAGCCGGGCGAGCACCGACCCGCTCCCCGGCTTAGGTCGGGCCTGTCCCACTACAGGGGGATTTTTGGCAAAAAAATTAAGAACCAAAACAAAATACCCCCAAATGGTCAAAAGTAGTCAGGAAATCGTCCCCAGACTATCTTTTGACTGTTCTTGAACCTTCCTCCTGTAGAGGGACAGGCCCGACTTAATCCTGGGCCCCCAGAGACGGCGGAACTCGGGAGGCACCCCCCCAAGCCAGAGCTGGGATCGAGGAAGGGATCGAGGACATTGAAGGGGCCCTGGGACACACAAATAAATAAGACACAAATAACAGGATTGCCCATATTTTCCTATATTTTCTGGGCTTTCGTCTTCCCCCCACTTCCCATAGTTTCGCACATCTTCCCGGGAATCGACGATTAACTGTGTCTGTGTGTGTTTTTCCCTCCTGAGACATCGCGACGGCTTTCGATTCCATGCCGCACCACTTGGTCATGGAGTCTTTATTGTCGAGAGGCGTGTGCAAGAGGGACACGGCTCTGCTGATGCACGAACTCCACCGAATGCGTGCCACGATCTCTCTACACCTCTGGCTGGAGCCACTGCCCCTGAAGCCGTCGTCGGCGGGCGCCCAGCTAACCCGACCCCCTCCGTCGCCAAGAGGGTGGGCAGAAAGCCGGGCTCGGACCAGCCTCGGAGGCAAGTCGGGCGAGCGGGGCCTAGCATTGTGGATGCCACGACAATGGACACCCTAACAGTCCTATAATTGAATTTGAAATGTGTTTGAAATGTCGGAAAAATGTCCTGGAAATGTTGAAAACATGATTTCTGCATGTTCAAAACATGGTGTAACCCATGTTCTAGACATCTGGGAATTGTTTGGCAGCATGCTTCCTCTCCATTGATCGTCCTCCACAGGCCTAGCACGAGCGGCAGCGGAGTTCGCACTCGCAGCAGGAGGAGCCGCCGAGGAGGTCGAGGAAGACGAGGGAGGCCCGAGGCCCTCGGCCGGAGCTCGCCGAGCGGGCCCCCGCCCGCCGATCGGCGGGGGGGACTGGGTCCGCCGAGCTCGAGCGAGATCCCGGCCAGAGCCTGATCGCCCCCCCCCTCTCGTCCCCTGGAGAAGGTGCCACACGTCGTTCATTTCTAATCGCACTCACTTCTAATTGTGTTCGTTTCTAACTGTTCCTGGCCCCCCAGCGGCCAGGAAGAGGCCCAATATAGAACAATTGGAAATGAAAGGATCTTGGCCCCCGGAAGATCAAAGAACTTTGGAATAATTAAAAACGAACAATGTGTACGCGAGCACACTCGTTTATCAAAAACCATCCGTTCTCAAAAACCCCTTGCAACAAATGGGACGAAGTGCACGCGCGCGCGTCGTCGCGCGCGCATGCCGAAATCCTCCAAAAACCGTGAGTTTCGTAGGGGGTTCAAAATCGAGATCTCCGAAAACATGTAAAACAACAACGGTTTCGCCACCAAGATTTTCAAAACAAAATGACAAATTGCGCTCACGCTGTTGCGAATTCTTACGAATGCCATCGAATTTTCAAGATTCTCATACAATGCCAACAAACGTGCCTCGCGCGCGCATGCCGAAATCGCTCGAACACCCCTGCGCGCGCGCTGTCGCAAGGATCCCTTGCAAAAAAGGGGCGAAGTGCACACACGCGCGTCGTCGCGCGCGCATGCCGAAATCACTAGAAAACATTCGGGGAGGGGCCTGTCCTGCACCGCCCCCCTCTCCAGCGGGTCCGCCAGCGACCAGCGCCGCGCCCTGCGGAGGGCCCCCCTCGTCGTCGTCGTCGTCGTCGTCGTCGTCGTCGTCGTCGTCGTCGTCGGCGGCGGCGGCGGCGGCGGCGGCGGCGGCGGCGGCGGCGGCGCGGCGGCGGCGTCCGTCCTCCTCCTCCTCCCACCCCTCCTTCTCCTCCTCCTCCTCCTCCTCCTCCTCCTCCTCCTCCTCCTCCTCCTCGAGCTCTGGCGCTGGTCCTGGCCGCCCTCCTCAGGAGGCCCCAAGCAAGACCCGCAGGCCGTATGTCTGGATAGTCGTGGATGGCCAGAGACGCTGTTCCATTCTCCGCATCTGGGTGGGTGCGGCTTGGGCAGCGCCCCGTGGGGAGCCCGACAGCAGGCGGGCGGAGCCGTTGAGTCGCCCTGCGTGTGAGACCTCGGCGAGCCGCCGCGCGCAGCGTGCTGCAACGGCAGCTGCAGACGGGCTGCTCCTGGGGAGGCGGGTGATCCGCGCTCGGGCGCCAGCGTGCCGACCTCCGCGCCAGGTGGCCTGGCGAGTATCTCCTCCGGTGCCGTGCTCGTGGACCCGCCGAGCACGGTCGGCGCTCCGGGGCCTGTTGGCTGCTGGGCGCGGGGCGCCGCAGTGCGGGGGGGTCCCGCCGCGGGCCCCCCGCTGGCGCATCATCCCATGTCGTTGGCCAGGAGCGTCACGGTGGTGCTCCTGGTGCCCAGCCTGGTGATGCTGCTGAAGCCGCCCCGCAGTCTCCAGAGTAAGGGTGGAGTTCGAGATGTCCGTGGTGTTCCTTGGCTTGCAGACTCTGCGACCGACCCTGACGAAGAGCAGGCTGAGGAGGACTGCTGCATGTTGCAGCCCAGCGCTGACGTCTCCTCGGTCTTCGGCCGCGATGCGGCGGCGGCCAGCACTGAGCCTCGTGGACGGCGCAGGACATGCGGGCCCCCGCGGACTTCTGGAGCACGATGGCCGAAGAAGAGGAGGTCAGCTGAGTGCAGAAACGCACGTGAGCAAGAGAAACAGCCTCAGAGGGCATCGCAGAAATATCGTGGTAGTCGCTTGCCAGGCTGCGATGCAATACACAGAATCTTGCCAAAGATGCGCAAGGGCCTCCTAACCCCCCGCTGCCCGGACGGCGTATGCATGAGCCGACGAGCTAGTGGATGTCGCGTCGAATTCTGAGCTGTGGCTGCCCCGCGCTCCTGGCCTCCTTCGGCGCGTGCAGAGGCGCTGGACAGCGCCCTCGACCGGCATCCCGAAGAGGGCGTCCAGCCAGGCGGCGCAGCCCGCTGCGCAGCCGCCTGTGGGAGAGGAAGCGGGTCATGGGGATCGTCGAAGGGTTGGGACGGGACAGGGCGCCTGCTGCTTGGAGCAGCCGCGCCTCCGCCACCTCCTCGGCCCTCCTCTGGGCGCCCAGCTCTGCCGGCAGCCTCCGGCCCGCCCGCTTCGCTGGACGGCGGCCTCGACGGGCGTCCCGAAGCGGGCGCCGAGGCAGGCTGATGCCTCGAGCAGTCTCTTGGTGCACGCGGCGCGTCCTGGGGAGGGGGGCACGGTGCTGCGGTGGCAGCCGCGGCGAAGGGGGCATCCCCCTGCTCCTCGGGGACCGAAAAGCGGGCTCGGTGCTCCCCTGCCCCCCGCAAGGTACCGAGAACAACGTGTCTGGGAGGGCGCGCTGGTGGGCTCGTCTCTGGGATAGCCAATTCCCCTCGCATGATGCTTCATTCACGCGACAACTGCGAACAACTTCAGACCACTGACAAAATGCACTAGTCAAGCCCGGAGTCACGCGAAAGCACGCAACGGCCAACCTGCAGTACTCGGGCCGACACGCGAAGCCTCAACCTGTGCGGAATGACATCCGCTGTGTCTCCTCGTCCGTCCTGTCGTGCGTGCAGGTGCAGGGCGCCAAGGTTCTTCTGGCGGCCTCGAGGAGCGATGCAGTGTTGTGTGCAGGGTGGCCTGCGTCCCCTGCTTACTGCCCGGACTCCGCCTCGCAGCGTGCTCTGCGGCCGCGGAGGAATGAGCAGCGTTGGCGTGACATGCTTGGAGGCACCTTGTCGTGCCATGCTCGCTGCAGTTCAGGGTGCCATTATCATCATCATCATCATCATCATCATCATCATCATCATCATCATCATCATCATCATCATCATCATCATCATCATCATCATCATCATCATCACCATCATCATCATCATCAGCATCATCATCATCAGCACATCATCAGCATCATCAGCAGCATCATCATCATCATCAGCAGCATCATCATCCTCATCATCATCATCACCATCACCACCACCACAATCACCACCACCACCATCATAATCATCATCATCATCATCACCATCATCATCATCATCGTCATCATTAGCATCATCAGCAGCATCATCATGATCATGAAAGTCATCATCGTCAGAATCATCATCATCATCATAATCATCATCATCCTCATCGTCATCATCATCTCCATCATCATCAGCGATCGTCATCATCATGAGCATCATTCACACCATAATCATCATCCGTCTCATCCTCCTCATCATCATTATCCATCATCATCACATCAGCGTCAGCATCAGCATCAGCATCATCATTATCATCATCAGCATCATCATCATCACCATCATCATCATCAGCATCATCAGCAGCATCAACATCATTATCAGCAGCATCATCATCATCATCAGCATCATCATCATCCTCATCATCATCATCATCACCATCACCACCACCACAATCACCACCACCACCATCATAATCATCATCATCATCACCATCATCATCATCATCGTCATCATCATCAGCATCATCAGCAGCATCATCATGATCATGAAAGTCATCATCGTCAGAATCATCATCATCATAATCATCATCATCCTCATCGTCATCATCATCTCCATCATCATCAGCGATCGTCATCATCATGAGCATCATCAACACCATAATCATCATCCGTCTCATCCTCCTCATCATCATTATCCATCATCATCACATCAGCGTCAGCATCAGCATCAGCATCATCATTATCATCATCAGCATCATCATCATCACCATCATCATCATCAGCATCATCAGCAGCATCAACATCATTATCAGCAGCATCATCATCATCATCAGCATCATCATCATCATCCTCATCATCATCATCATCACCATCACCACCACCACAATCACCACCACCACCATCATAATCATCATCAACACCATCATCATCGTCATCATCATCAGCATCATCAGCAGCATCATCATGATCATGAAAGTCATCATCGTCAGAATCATCATCATCATAATCATCATCATCCTCATCGTCATCATCATCTCCATCATCATCAGCGATCGTCATCATCATGAGCATCATCAACACCATAATCATCATCCGTCTCATCCTCCTCATCATCAGCAGCCATCATCATCACATCAGCGTCAGCATCAGCATCAGCATCATCATTATCATCATCAGCATCATCATCATCACCATCATCATCATCAGCATCATCAGCAGCATCAACATCATCATCAGCAGCAGCATCATCATCATCATCAGCATCATCATCATCCTCATCATCATCATCATCACCATCACCACCACCACAATCACCACCACCACCATCATAATCATCATCATCACCATCAGCATCGTCATCATCATCAGCATCATCAGCAGCATCATCATGATCATGAAAGTCATCATCGTCAGAATCATCATCATCATAATCATCATCATCCTGATCGTCATCATCATCTCCATCATCATCAGCGATCGTCATCATCATGAGCATCATCAACACCATAATCATCATCCGTCTCATCCTCCTCATCATCATTATCCATCATCACATCAGCGTCAGCATCAGCATCAGCATCATCATTATCATCATCAGCAGCAGCAGACGCCACAGCATCATCAGCACCACCACATCCACAACCACCACCACCACACTGATCATCATGATCATCATCAGCAGACGGAGCAGCGCCATCATCATACTCATCATCAGCATCACCATCATCAAAATCATCATCAGCAGCATCATCATCAGCACCATCCACATTTTCATCACCACCACCACCGAAAAAAACAACAATAAACATCAACGACAACAACAACAACAACAACAACAACAACAACAACAACAACAACAGCAACAACAACCACCACCACCACCACCACCACAGCAACAACCCCCGTCATCATCATCATCATCATCATCATCATCATCATCATCATCCTCATCAGGAGCAGCAGCATAATCATCGTCATCGTCATTGACAGCTTCATCGTCATCATCATCATCAACAACATCCTCATCATCATCATCCTCCTCACCACCACCAACATCATCGTCATCATTATCATAACCATCATCACCATCATCATCAGCAGCGTCACCATCATCGTCCTAATCGTCGTTAACGTCGCCCTCATCATCATCACCATCATGACCATCATCATCACCATCAACATAATCACATATTCATCCTCCTCGTCATCATCATCACCAGCATCATCATCATCATCATCATCATCATCATCATCATCATCATCATCATCATCCTCATCCTCATCATCCTCATCATAATCATCAGCCCCCTCCTCCTACGGGCCTCGCGGTCCACGCCCAGCTCGGCGGCCACGAAATCTGTGAGCCTGACCACGGGAGTCGAGCAGAGAAGCAGGACCAAGGGAGAAGGAGGGAGGAGGCGATCCCCAACCGAGGGATCCAGGGAAAGGTGGGAGAGCAGAGGAAGAGGAGGAGGAAGAGAAAAGAGAAAGGCAAGGAGGCAGGGGAAAGGAGCGAGGAGGGAGGAGGAGGGAAGCGGGAGGAGGAGGGAGGAGGGAGGAGAGGTATGAATGAGGGGGGGTATGAGAAACGACGGCGACGACGACGACCAAGACGACGACGAACTCGGTGAGCCTGGCCACGAGGGCGCGGGCCTGGCCCAGCCGAAGAGCGCGGGCCACCGTGCCCCTGCCGGACTCCTCGAGTCCCCGCCGCATGGCCTCGGGAGGAGGGGTCGTCGTCGTCGTCGTCGTCCTCGTCGTCGTCGTCGTCGTCGTCGTCGTCGTCGTCGTCGTCGTCGTCGTCGTCGTCGTCGTCGTCGTCGTCGTCGTCGTCGTCGTCGTCGTCGTCGTCGTCGTCATGGTCCTCCCTCTCCTCCTCCAACTCGAACTCCTTCTTCTCCCCACAAAGGCAGCCATTGATTTGGAGAAGGACACTCACCACCATCACCACCACCACCACCACCACCGCTGGGGTGTGTTTGCGCGATGCTCGATGCTCCGCCAAAGCGCCCAACGCGGATTTCCAACTCTACCACACACACGCACACACACACACCCCTACAGGCTGTGGTGGAGATGTTCCCCCTTCCTCCGACCATCATCCCCTCCTCCTCCTCCCTCCGCCTCCTTCTCCTCCTCCTCCTCCTCCTCCTCCTGGTCCTCCTCCTCCCCCGCCTCCCTCCTCCTCCTCCTCCTCCTGCTCCTCCTCCTCCTCCTCCTCCTCCTCCTGCTCCTCCTCCTCCTCCTCCTCCTCCTCCTCCTGCTCCTCCTCCTCCTCCTCCTCCTCCTCCTCCTCTTCCTCCTCCTCCTCCTCCTCCCGCCTCCTCGTTGTCGCCGTCGTCTCGCCCCTCGGGGGGTGGGCCCGGCGCCTCCAGGAAGTCTCGGCGCCCAGAGGGCCAGAGGCGCCGGAACCCGTCATGCCCGAGCGACCTCGCGCGGCCGCGGCCGCGGAGGCGTGGGCGGGGACAGCAGGCGAACACAGCCAGATCGAGGACGCACCCTGGGGGATGTCCTGCTCGGCTACACGCAAGAGTGACCCTGCCAGGGTAAGAATGACCTTTGGTGCGCGGCTTTGGGGGGCCGCGGGGAGGGGAACAAAAACAAGCGCGCAAGCCGCTGCTACCGCTTCTCTTTCGGCCCTCTGGGGGCCCATCTGTGCCCGTAACAAAGGTCACTCCGGCGAAAGGTCACTCTTACGCCTAGTCGACCTGCGCATGCCAGCCGTCGTCAGGACAGCGAAACCGGCCTAGTA
Organism: Prorocentrum cordatum; assembly: GCA_963575745.1. Classification (NCBI taxonomy): domain Eukaryota; class Dinophyceae; order Prorocentrales; family Prorocentraceae; genus Prorocentrum; species Prorocentrum cordatum. Next base: position 311,485 of record CAUYUJ010006513.1, read on the forward strand.
CTGGTTGTGGTCGACGTGGGCATCCCAGACGGCCAGATCGATCACAACGGCAATCAAAGTGCAAAGTGCTCAGGTCGAGGTCGGCGGGCTCTTCCCCGAGGGGCCCTCCAGAAATCCACTTGGTTGTGGTTGCGGCTTTTTTGTTGTGCAGTCTCCTGGGAGGTCTTCGCGAGAACGATTCAAGGCTATCACAATCAAGCCGTAAAGTAAGGATGCGCAGAAAGGTTGCAAGGGCCTTGGGGGGCCATATTGGCGCTTTTGGGCGGGGTTGGCCAGCGAAAGTCGCCAAGGATGGGCTTGGAAAGTTGCTCATCCTGGCTATACGACCTGACTCTAAACCCGATGAGGCAGTCACCAAGCGGGTTTAGGCCGGATTGAGCCCAAGATGAAGCCCAGGTCTGAGCGGGAGCAAGCAGAATGAAGCGGGACGCCGCTGGATTAGGCTGCTTCTCGACCACGGCTATTGGGTAAACCAACAGGTACGGATACCGCTACTCCACGGACCTCTCCTGGGGTGCGTTCTGACCAGGATTTCGAGACGAACCCGGCGGTGGCGACGAGGGTCTCCCAGGACGCCCAAATAAACCGAAAACGGGAGAAGGGTAGCGGTGAGGGTGCCTTTTGCCTCCTCCGGGGTTCTCGACCGCGGATACTCGGGGGCGTCCAGGAGGTGGACGTCCAAGAGGGGGGAGCGCAAATCATGGCCCCCGCCATGATCTCCCCCCCCCGGTCATCAACCCCTTCTCGGCCGCCCCCGAGATCTACCAGCGCCGATGCTCGGCCGAACCTCCTCAGAGCCGCATCCCGAGACAGGAGGCCCGCGAAGCCCTCGGCGAACGGGCGCCACTGGCAGCCCTCGGCGCACGGGGCAGCACGGAGCGTCTCGCTGGAGGCGCGGGTGGTACGGGAAAGCGTGTCGCGTGCTGCTCTCGTGCAGGCCCTCGAAGAGGAGGAGGATCCTAAGAAGAGAAGCACGAGGAGGAGGAGGAGGAGGAGGAGGAGGAGGAGGAGGAGGAGGAGTTAGTAAGATAATCGAAGACCCCTGGGGCGCCGATCCTCCCATCACTGCGGAGGAGGAGGAGGAGGAGGAGGACCGCAGATGTTCAACGTGATTGGCCCTTTCAGGGCCTCGAGGGGCCTCAAGGGGCCTCGGGGATTCTCCCGAGCCTTCGGAAGCATCCGGGCATCCCCAGAGGCATCCGCAGAGGAACGGGGAAGGGGGAAAATGAAGAGGAAAGAGAAGGATCCTCCCTCCTCCTCCCCCTCCCCCTCCCCCTCCTCCCAGACGTTGGCTCGGACTGCCCTCAAGATCCAGCCGCGCGACCGTCGGCACGTGTCCAGGATGCGTGTCTGCGTGGCGTCGTCGAAGATCACGTCGATCGGTATGCCCTCAAAGCCCTGCGGGAGATGGGCTGAGGGTCCAGTCCAGGAGGAGGACTCTCCCACCGCCATCCTCATCCTCCTCGCCCTCCTATCGAAAATCCGAAAATCCTTCTCCTCGTCCCCCCACCGTGGAAGGACGAGGAGGAGGAGCGGTGAGAGGACAAGGAGAGGATGGATGGTTTGGAAGTTGCGCGGGTGGACTCTTTGAGGTGCTCTCCAGCAGCCGCACCCCGCTGAGAGCCCCCTGGGGACGCCAGTCAGGGGCAACGTCAGGGGGGGACGGGCTCAGGAGGGGAAACATCGATCTGGAATCGGATCGGCGATAGGCACCCGACAGCGAATCCGCAGGGTCCTGGGCAGCGTGGGCCATCGGGCCCCCTGTCGACGATCCATGGGCGATTGTGGGTCGACGCATCCCCCCCGCTGAGCCGATCCGACCCGCGTCGCGTCGCCCCCGACGGAGTCATCCCGAGGGGCCACCCCGAGGCCCGAGCCGTGGCCCCCGAGGCCGGCCGAATCGCGAGGCCCCCGCCCCCCCGCGCCCGGGATCGGGGCGTCATCCCACGAGGCGCGCGCGGCCCGCGAGCGGCAGAGAAGGCGACTGCAGACGGTGGCAGGCGAGAGCAGCGGCCTCCGGCGGGCGCCCGCGCGGCAGGCTCTGGGAGCCCTGGGTGCGCGGGGCGCGGACGCCCCCGGGGCCGCTTCCTCTGCTTCCGCTGGCGGAGCCGCCCTCCTGCTGCGCCCGCAGGCATCTGCAGAGGGCGAGGTGGCAACCTTTCGGCACCTCGGAGGCGAGATCCTTCTTGGAGGGATACGTGCCCTGCTGAAGCACCTCCCCACTCCCCAAGGCAATGCCGATAATAACTGTGACAGCGGGCTGAAACGATACGGCGTGGAGGGATGAGGATTGTGCAAACAAGTTCTGGCAGAATCCCACCAGCCCCATGTTTAGGGGATCGGTTCTTCCAAAACAAACCCACTCTCCCCCTTCGGTGCCCTTTCCGAAAGGGTTCTGCCCCCCCCCCCCTGGTCGCGGTGCGTCAGCGGGTCTGGTTGGGCCCAGGACGGCCCCAGGTACCCCACTAGTGTCTCCAAGGTGGCGCAGAATGGCCCAAGCTGGTCAAAACGGCCTTCAAAATGTCCCCAGAGGACTCAGGAGACCCCTGGGCCTCCCAAGAGTGTCCCCGAGAGGCCAAAGCCTTTGAAAACAGAAGCTTGTTCAATGACACTTATGTTATCGCTTCTGGGCCTCCGATGGACGCCCGTTGCCTCAAGATGGCCCCCAGGTGGCACCCCAGGATGTGGTCCCACTGGCTCCAGTCGGGCGAAGCTGATGGAAGGACCCCTTTTTTCTTGTCGACAGTCTCCAGGATGGCCCCAAGAGTTTCAGAAGCACCCATCAGGGCCACAAAAGAGCCCCAAAGCCTCCCGAAAGGGCCCCAAGAGAGTCACGGGTTGACTCCAAGAGTCCTCCATGGGGCCCACAGTGAGCCCCAAGTTGGATATTGTTGGGCTGCTTGGGATGATCCCTCATTTGGTTTGACTGTTGTCCCCTTCGTTGGGTTCACGAGTGCTTCTTCACGTCCCTTATCATAGCAATTCGTCAACACGTCCAACAATTGTTTCTGAAAGAGTCGGTGAGGATACGCGAAGCACAATGCGCCCGTGTTAGAAAACGAGTGCGCCCTGCATGAGAGGCAATAAAAAGTATTGGGTCGCACGGCGAGGTGCATGGCCTCCCCCATGGGGATAAGGGCACGTCAACCGTGCTGCATCAGGTTTGCACCCACAAGATCGCCAACACTCTTCACCACGGTAATGCGGCACGTGATCGCGCCGTGCGCAGAAGCGTAGGCACAGCTACCTCGAGAGGCACAGCTGCCTCGAGAGAGGGAGCGAAGGGAGCAGAGGGAGGCGAGGGCGGACTCTCTCATTCGCCTGTTCCTCCTCCTCCTCCTCCTCCTCCTCCTCCTCCTCCTCCTCCTCCTCCTCCTCCTCCTCTTTCTCCTCCCCATCCTCCTCCGCCTCCTCCTCCTCATTCTCCTCCCCCTACCCCTCTTCCTCTCTTTCCTCCTTCCCCCTCCTCGTACTCACCCTTCTTCGCAGCATCTCTCCTCGAGCCCCTATCCTCCCGCTCCGCCTCCGCACCCGTCCGCCTCCTCCACCGCCTCCTCCTCATTCTCCTCCCTTTTCCGCAATTGCATGTCTGCTCGGGCCAAGCTTGCTCAAGCTGGCCAGCAGCAAGCCAGTATGCCGTGCGTACCGCGCGCACCATGGTGTGGGTACCGCCCGGCGCCACACGCCCGAGGTGGGGCCCGGGAACAGGCGCAGAAGGTGATGAGGGCGGCCACTGCGGGAAGTGGGGCCCCCACAGCTCGCAGGGCCTGGACTGCACCCTGCGAAATGCTTAAGAAATCATGGGTTAAGAAATTCATAGTCTCAGAACTTGAATTAAAACCCAACGTTTCCATTAAAACCTTAGGATTTACATTGAAACAGTAAGAATAATCGAGACTCTGGTCGAAAACTTAAGTTTTCTTAAGCATCGCCTAAGGTGCATGGCTCTGTTCGCATCCTTGAGACGTCCCAAGACAGCTTGCACAGTCCAAGTAAGCAGGGAGACAGTGGAATTGGACATGCGTCACTGCATGATCACGCACATGAGCCTGAGAGCAGACTCCCTCCCCTGGCCGACCCCGATGTAGGGTTTCATCGGGAAAGCAACTACCAACTTCCTGCGCTTGATCGATGGACACTCGCGGGCATGGCACTTTGCATCGTGCGTGGACGACCCTCGACGCCCGTGCTCTCATTGCTTCAGCCTCACCTTCGGCAGCCACGTAGAAGAGAGACACTCTGCCAGCCGTTCCCCTGCACCTCCCGCACGACGTCTGCGAGCACGGCCCGATGCAGCAGTTCGTTGTTCACTACAGGAGAGGCCGCTCTCTCCCCTCCCGTTGGCCGCAAGACCGACGCAGCACGCCAGTTGGTCATTCGTGACGCGGCGGTGGAGCGTCCTGCGTCGAGAGAGCGTGGCTGCTCCGACCCAAGTCTTGTACCACGTGCGCACGGGGCTAATGGGCAAACGCATGGTGTGCTACGTGGCCGACTCAGGAAACCACGGGTGCGCTGGCGTTGACCTCTCTTTAGGGGATTATTTTCTTCCGCCGGCTCAGGACGGGGCGAGGACGAGGATACATCCGTTCCACAGCGTTCCAGAACGCTCTCAGAGCGTTCTGGAACGCTCTGAGAAGGCCGCGGCGCCCGATGTATCCTCCAAAGCCGCGGGACCTCTGAGATTCTCGATTTATCCTCACCTGGATATAAATCTGTGGCCTGCGGCTTCCGCCAGCCTTCCGCTGGCGTCTGCCAGCAAAACCGCCGGTGGCTCACTGCCGCCAGCAGCCAGGCGGCCTTGCCGCCGGCTTCCCGCGGGGGGGATGTCAACCTCCGATCTCTTTTTATTGTTTTTAATGTGTTTATATGTTAATAGTTGTTATTTGTTTTATTTGTTTCCCCCATTTTTTTGGGGGGGGGAGGCGTCGACCTCTCGACCCCCAGGAGGCGAGGCCCTCTCCGGCGGGGTCCGCGCGGGTGCCCGCGAGAGCTGCTCCAGCCGGTGCTCTCCGAGAAGGCCGGCGCCCTCCATCGCGAGGGGGCATGTCCTCAGAGACGCCCCACACCTAGCCTTAAGTCGGGCGCGTCCCCATACAGGGGGATTTTGGACGAAAAATCCGCCGACCCTGTCGGCGTGTGGAAGAGGCTGTTCCGTTTGACTCGTCCTCATCGTCGTCGTCGTGGTCGTTGTTGTTGTCGTCGCTGTCGCCGTCGCCGGCACCCTCCCTTTCCCTGAGCCCGGCGCCGCTGTCTCCACTTTCACCCGGCCCTTCTCCTCGAGCGCGCCAGACACAGCGAAATTGAGCAGCGCCGTAGTTGAGTCGAAGGGAAGCCCCTTCCCTTTGATCCCTTCCCCGCTGGGGGGGGGGGCCCGGGGCGGGTCCCGGGGGGGGTCCCAGGGCAGGTCCCGGGGGGGGCCCGAGGGGCGCCCGGGGGGGCCCGAGGGGGGCCCGAGGGTCAGATACGACTCCCCCCTCCGGGCGGTTCGGGAGCCCAGACAATCCCCAAGACGTAGCAAAAGTGTCCCGACAGGCCCCCAAGAATGTCCTCGAGGGACCCAAATCGCCGAAGTATCGGTGCAAAGCGCGATAGCCTCCAGACAGCTTCGGAAGTTTCCACTCCAAGGGCACTCCCAAGAGGGCCCCAAGGAGCAACAATCATCGATCCCCCTTAAAATTTCAAAATATTTCGGCATTCTCGCCTTGTCAGCTTCACGACGCTCCAAGACAGGCCAAGAAGCCCCCAAGACCGCCCCAATAGCGCCTAAGCGGCCTCCAAGAGAGCCCCAAAACGACCCAAGAGGGCCCCAAGACCGACCAAGAGGCCTCCAAGACAGTCGAAGAGGCCCCCAAGACGGCTCCAAGGAGGAGCCCAGGCGGGGGGCCCGAACGGACATTTCGAGCCCGCGGCCTGAGAAGCTCTCAGGAGGCCCCCAGAGGTCCCTAAGAAGCCCCGCAAGAAGCCCCAAGAAGACCCCAAAAGACCCCCAGAGACCCCAAGAGGCCCCCACGAGGCTTCCAAGCGGCCCCCCAGATCTTCCCAAGAGGCCCCCAAACTACCCCGAAGAGGCCCCCGAGAGCGCTCGTAGTCGTCGTCGCCATTCAGGGTCGGCGGCACTGGCCGTAAGGCCTTCGCAATAAAAAAAACAACAAATGCCCCAAAATTGTCAGAAAATATTCAGAACATAATCCCCAGACTATTCTTTGGCTATTTTTGAATATTCTCCCTGTAGAGGGACAGGCCCGACTTACCCCTAGCCAGCCTCGAACTTTTCCCGCTCCCTGAGATCGGCCACCCCAAAGCGCTGACAGTCTTAGGGATGTGCCCTCAGAGAATGAGAAAATCCGGGTGATGTCAAGCATAAGGATTGGAAAATGTTTCGAACTGGTGAACACCCCTTCTCAAGATCGTCACCGAGGTACGGTGATGCCAAACATGGGCGGCACTGAGGTAAGGCGATGCCAAACTGAGTGAGAGGGATACGTTTCGAACTGGCAACCATCGAAGAAGAATGAAAAAACAGCCTAAACAGAAACTTTTGGCGCTCCGCGCGGATTTCTTGGATCTGCGCTGGGCCCCCCTGGGACAGCGCCGGAGGCGCCGCCGGAGGGGCCCAGCGCGGATCCTGTGCAGAGCGGAGAGTGCCGCCCCCACCGTCTGGAGAGCCTCCTGCCGGGACGCCAGCCGCGCAGCAGCGGCGGGCGTCTGCGCGGCCGTCGGCAGCAGGCGGAGCTGCGCACCAAAGGGGGGAGCCTCTCGGCAGCATGCCGCCGCTCGCCCCCTCCCGCCCGACGGCGGCGGCATACCAGGCCGGCCACCGCGGCGGAATCCGCGCGGAGCGCCACAAGTTTATCTTCGTGCCGTTCTGCCTTCTTCCAACATAGGGGAAAAAGAACTATGCACATGCACCGATTCTGGCCAGGCCCATCCTGAGCCCAGGATCGGTGCATACGCCCTCCTACCTTGGCCAGGAAGGCATATGCACCGATCCTGGGTCAAGGATGGGCCTTGCCAGGATCGGTGCATGTGCATAGTTCTCTTCGCCCGACAACACGCCCCTCCCGGCGGCTGGCCGCCCTCCCCCGCCGCGCAGCTCCGGCGCCCGACCCCGAGCGCACGCCGCGGCCACGGGCAGCGCGGCGCGGCGCCCGGAGTGCCGCGCGGCCCCCGGCCACAGGGCCCCCGCGCCAGGGCTGCTCCGGAGGAGGGCGCCGCCCCGGGCGGTGAGGCGCCGGCGACTGGGCGCCCGCTTGCAGCGTGGTAAGACGAAGCCAGGACGAGGAGAAACTCGGGCGGGGATCGATCGAGAATCGCTGAGATCCCGCGGCTCTGGAGGGCGTCTCGGGCGCCGCGGCCTGCTCAGAGCGTTCCTGAAAGCTCTGAGAGCGTTCGGGAACGCTCTGGAACGGATGTATCCCAGTCCTGGCCCCGTCCGATCTGGGCTCGGGGAGCTCAGACGGGCGACGAAAAGCAAGGGGCCTTACGCGAGATGACACGGCGACCTTACACCGCGGCTTACGCAGGCCGCAAGCGCGGCACGCCACACTGGAAGCGAGGGCGCTCACGCCTGACCATACGCGGGCAGCTTACGCGCCAATGACGGCGCAGTCGACCCCCGTGTCTTCCGTCGCTCAGGTGGGGAGCGGAGCGTTGCGAGGATGACGGGGCCCGACTCTCAAGCAGTTCTGCCTTCTTTTGCTGCAAACGGCGCGCCATCGGCCAGGCGCAGCGTCTCCCTTCGGCGGGGGCGAGCACGGGCACGCGGAGCCTCCCAAAACGTCACTCTGCGCGCCAGGCGCGTTTGGTCACCAGCGCGCCTTCCCGCCGCACGATGTGCAGCGTCGTCCGTGGAAGAGGCCAGGGGTTCTGCGCCCACGCGGGATTTGCAGGGGCGTCGCGGGGATGCAAAGGATGTTTCTCCTCCTCCTCCTACTCCTCCTCCTCCTCCTCCACCTCCTCCTCCTCCCTCCTCCTCATCCACCTCCCCCTCCTCCTCCCTCCTCCCTCCTCCTCCTCCCTCCTCCTCCTCCTCCTCCTCCTCCCCCTCCTCCTCGGGCCAGACTCAGACTCAGACTCTGATCCAACCGACCTGGAACCTACAGAGACCAGAGGGCGGACCTGTTTCTCGAGTTGCCGCTCTCTGTCTCCCTCTCTGTTTTGTGTCTACTTTTCTCAGCCTCACAATCATGTCACGAATCCTCACTCACTATCTTTCTCTCTCTCTCTCTCTCTATTCCTCCCTCTCTCTCTCTCTCTCTCTCTCTATCTCCCAGTAGATTTGCTGATCTCCTGTCCGAATCTATTAGATGTTCTTAGATGTCTCGTATACTGTGTAGTTATCATATATTGCTTGTGCATCCAATATACCTTCACTTTTCTTACAGTCTAGTGTATGAGATAATGCCATACTAGATACTAGTATAGTCTCTGTTCTTGTCATTTGTGATATTGTCGTATAGTATCTCACAGTGTTTTGCTTCCCCTTATATTTCATCATAATGAGATGTATTCATTGTATTATAGTATACTGCAGTATGTGTCTTATACAATCGCCGCTTCTCTACTATTCTGCTCTCTTCCTGTTTCTCTCAGACTCCCCCTCCTCTTCCTCCCCTCCTCCTCCTTTCCTCCTTCTCCTCCTCCTCCTCCTCCTACTCCTCCTCCTCCTCATCCTCCTGCTCATCATCATCATCAGCAGCATCATCGTCATCCTCATCATCATCATCATCATCAGCATCATCATCATCATCATCATCATCATCATCATCATCATCATCATCATCATCATCATCATCCCCCTCCCCATCCTCCTCCTCCTCCTCCTCCCTCCTCCTCCCTCCTCCTCCTCCTCCTCCTCCTCTTCTTGCTCCCCTCAAAGATGGACCTTCAGACTTCTCCCAGAGCGCGTCGTGACTAGAACTTCGAAGGGGAATCCAGCCGTGGCGACGAGGGCACCCCAGAAGGCTTGAAATTACGCTACCGAGGAACCCCACATACTTATTTTATATCACGTGTGTTTACAAACCATGTCACATCCCGCTTCGCCATCCTCGATGCTGGAAGCCGATCCTGGTGAGGAATGTGCCAGCCGCTAGTTGTCGCACGTGGCCCCCAGGATCGATTCACCTGCCTTATCTTCCTCCTCTTCCTCCTCCTCCTCCTCTTCCTCCTGCTCCTCCTACTCGACTACTACAACTACTACTTCTACTGGTAGTAGTAGTAGTACTACTACTACTACTACTACTACCACCACCACCACCACCACCACCACCACTACCACTACTACTACTACTACTACTACTACTACTACGACGACGACGACGACGACGACGACGACGACGACGACGACGGCTACTTCCCCTACCACCTCTACAAAGTTGAATGGTTACTGCTAGTGCTACTACAACGACTACTTGGCCTCCAACATTGGCGCGTATAGGGACCGCGGTGTTGGACCACCCCCTGCCACCCCCTCCGGTGTCGAGAAAGTGCCACGCCTGCTACGCCCTGCGACATTGGCGCGCATGGAAGCCGCGCTGAGGGACCACCCCCTGCGCACCCCTTCGGGTGTCGGGAAAGTGCCACGCCTCCTAGGCTCTGCGACATTGGCGCGTATAGACAACGGGGTGAGGGACCACCCCCTGCGCACCCTCTCTGGTGTCGAGAAATCGCCAGCCCTTCTATGCCCTGCGACATTGGCGCGTATGGAAACCGCGCTGAGGGACCACCCCCTGCGCACGCCCTCTGGTGTCGAGAGAGTGCCACGCCTGCTAAGCCCTGCGACATTGGCGCGTATAGAGACCGCGCTGAGGGACCCCCCCTGCGCACCCCCTCTGGTGTCGAGAAAGTGCCACGCCTGCTAAGCCCTGCGACATTGGCGCGTATAGAGACAGCGCTGAGGGACCACCCCGTGCGCACCCCCTCTGGTGTCGAGAAAATGCCACGCCTGCTAGGCCCTGCGACGTTGGCGCGTATAGACACCGCGCTGAGGGACCACCCCCTGCGCACCGCCTCTGGTGTCGAGAGAGTGCCACGCCTGCTAAGCCCTGCAACATTGGCGCGTATAGAGACCACGATGAGGGACCACCCCCTGCGCACGCCCTCTGGTGTCGAGAAAGGGCCACGCCTGCTAAGCCCTGCGACATTGGCGCGTACAGAGACCGCGCTGAGGGACCACCCCCTGCGCACCGCCTCTGGTGTCGAGAAAGTGCCACGCCTGCTAGGCCATGCGACAGTGGCGCGTATAGAGACAGCGCTGAGGGACCACCCCCTGCCACCCCCTCTGGTGTCGAGAAAGTGCCACGCCTGCTAGTCCCTGCGACATTGGCGCGCATGGAAACCGCGCTGAGGGACCACCCCCTGCGCACCGCCTCTGGTGTCGAGAGAGTGCCACGCCTGCTAAGCCCTGCAACATTGGCGCGTATAGAGACCACGGTGAGGGACCACCCCGTGCGCACGCCCTCTGGTGTCGAGAAAATGCCACGCCTGCTAAGCCCTGCGACATTGGCGCGTATAGAGACCGCGCTGAGGGACCACCCCGTGCGCACCCCCTCTGATGTCGAGAAAATGCCACGCCTGCTAGGCCCTGCGACGTTGGCGCGTATAGACACCGCGCTGAGGGACCACCCCCTGCGCACCCCCTCTGGTGTCGAGAAAGTGTCACGTCTGCTAGGCCCTGCGACAGTCCACACAAGTCCCGCAGTCCACGCTCAGGGACCACGCTTGCCATGCACTGCGAATCCTACACGCACAGCTGTGCAGGGTACACTGCTGAGCTGTGCAGTGCTGTGCTGTGCTCCTATGCTGTGCTGCGGTTTGCTGTGCTGTGTTGTGCTGTGCTGTGTGCGTGAGGAGGAGGAGGAGGAGGAGGAGGAGGAGGAGGAGGAGGAGGAGCAGCAGGAGGAGGAGGAGGAGGAGAAGGAGGAGGGGAGGAGGGCGGGTGTGGGTGAGCTGCGGATGCGGCGCGGGTGGGAAGAAAACCAGAACCCCACGAAGCACGTTAGGAAAAATACCAAATCCGCTTCAGAACCTGAATCCTCGATCCCCCTTTTATCCCACTCCCCTAGACCACCGATGCCGTAGAGTCATCTATACGCAGTCCCCGGAGCTCTCGACCCCTTCCTGGAGACCAGCTTTTCATTCCCGACATCCTGAGTGGGTCTTTTTGTTCCTCTGCTCCTCTTTCTCCTCTTCCTTACATCCACCACTTTCACAGTGAAACCTAAAGAACCATGCCCAACCAACCCAGTACCAGGTCTAACAAGTTCCTTCCACGTTGCTCCAGAAGACGACTCTCAACGCTACCAGCTCCACCAGTGGTAGGTTTTCCTGTCCAGGGAAGCCACATAGGAGCGCGACACCTTCTTCGCAAAATCGCTAATCCATCAGAGATCGTGCCCTTCCCACTCAGAGAACCCCACTCGACAACTCCCAACGGTGCCCGAGTGCTGCGTTTTCCCCTCCAGGGAGGCCGCGGGGAGCGCGACCTATGATAGGATACCCTGGAATCTAGCACGTCAGGTGCATTCCCCACTGCACCATCCCGTCCGAGCAGGCCGCATCACCGCACCGATGGGGAGAAGGGAGGACGAGAAGACAGATGAGAAATAAACGGCGGGGGGGAGGGCGCGGAAGCACTCGTAGGAGCGCAGAAAAGTAGAAGGGAGAGCAAGGAGAAGTGAGGAGGGTGGGGGAAGGAGGAGGAGGAGGAGACGGATGAGGACAATGAAGGGGGAAGAAGGATTAGCCCCTAGTTCTTACCCTTCCCCGCGCGCGCGACACTATCAAAACCTCCACGAGAGAAAATCCGATAGCATGATGACACGATGGCACAATCTTAGGCTGCTTTTTTGGCGCCCCCAGAGCTCAACAATAAGGCTGACCCGCAACGTTAGCGGGTGACCAGCTCAGGGAGGGAAACATC
>CAUYUJ010006513.1:328407-333407 GCA_963575745.1 Prorocentrum cordatum
TCCTGGCCCTGCCAAAGAACGATGCCCTGTCGCGCAAGGGGGAATGAAAATGTGGGCATGACGATGGCACTCATCTCGACCCTCGAACCCCCTCCTCAGCAACCCTGCTACTCCATAACTGCTGCTGTATGCGGGCAGGCGGCGGCGGCGAGCAAATGCATGAGCACCTGGCGAGCCGCGGCGCGCGCAGGAGCACACTCGGGGGCCCGGTGCCACACGCAACGGGTGCGTGGTTAGCGACAGACTACGCTCACCGGGCCCCCTGACCGCTGCCCCCCGCGGGCACAGGCGTGAAGGTGTGCCAGCAGCTGCAGGCGTGGGCACCTCTGAAGAAGGTGACCAGGCCAGAGAGGGCGGGCGGCGCATGCAGGCAGGACGCGGGCGAGAGAGAGCGAGGGAAGCAGGCGGCCGCCCTCTCTGGATCCACCCTTCCACCCTGCGCATCCCTGAAACGCCGGCGTTGGTGCATAACCACCGCCACGGAGACTGCGGCACCAGTCTGTAACGGCGAACACGGCTGCCAATAGTCGTCCACGACTGGTGCTGATCTCTCGTAGGCTAGTCGCGCGACGGAAAGGGAGGGAAGAGATGAGGGATGGAGAGAAAGAGAAATCGTCATGGGAGGAAGGAGGGAGGAGGGAGGGAGGAGGGATGAAGGAGGATTTGTTTACATCGACGAAAGCTGCCACGCAACACCGAGCTGGGTGACGAGACCAGCACAGGCCTGAGTGCACCTGCCGCGAAGCCGACCACGAGCGCGAACACGACGTGGAAGGATACCACAGCTGCGAGCGAGAGCGACTCCACGAAAAGAAACAGGAAACTGCAACTCGAGCAGCTGTCAAGGCCGCCAAAGCCCCCCACTCCTCGCCGAACAGTCATAATCGGCTCAAAATTGGTGCCATATCGCACGGCAGCGTGGGAAACCGTTGGCACACCACAAGAGCTGTTGTGCCCGCAGGCACGATGGCACAAACTGACGCTGTGTTGCAAGCGGCTGCTGTGGTGTACATAGGCGGTGTGGTGTACACAGGCGCTGTGGTGCACGCAGGCACTGTGGTGTACACAGGCGTTGTGGTGCAAATCGCATTCCGACCTCCGTCATTCCTAGGCATTCCCAGACGCCGCCGGCGCGAAACGTGACATCCAACCCCATCCACCCCCCCCTAGATGATTGCCGTCATCGGCCCGGAACAAAAAACAGGCTTCAGCCGCGTCCGCGCGCACGACGACTACGAGCGACGAGCGACACGCCACGAGCGACGACGACGACGACGACGACGACGACAACGACGACTGCGGCCCAGACTCCTATGTGAATTCCTACGCGGACACCTACGCGGATCCCAAAACGCACGACGGGCAGAGTTCCCGGAGCGCACTGGGGGGGGGGGGGGGGGGGGAGCGTTACGTCATAGGGGGGGGCGGGGGGGGGGGCAGCGGGGGCCATGACGCCCATCATGCCCCAAGCAAAAAAGAAACGGGCTCGTACAACACGAACGGGCAGATCCGCACGTGCAGAAGGCTCCGCACGTACAGGAAGACCCGCCACAGAAAAATCCGAACGTACGGGCAGTTCCGCAGGCCCGGAAAAATCGGCACTCCCACGCCCAGGGGGATCAGCGCATACAGGGTGGTCTGCATCACGATCCATACGTACAGGAAGATCCGCCCGTACAGGAGCATCCGCATCAAGTTCCTCACACGCACAGAAACCCGCAAGAACAGGAACGGCCTGCACGGGCTGCCATCGCAGCACGGTCCACAACGCGTGGACGTCGCACGACCAGAGGGCCAGGAATTGCCAGCCCGCACCTGGCAGGAAACAGCGGACCTCCACGCTCCACACGGTCGGGCCGACGACCAGCCGCTCGAAAAACCTGGAAACCTACGCGAAGGCTCGCCGCAGCTGACGTCGATCTCTGCTTGACAAGGCTGCGCCACCAGGGCCTGCTCACGGCGACTCCCCTGGGCGGCCCGCCCAGCGCCGGGACGCGCTCCGCGCAGCGCCGCGCGCAGCTGGCGCGAGCTGGCGCGCGCCACGTCCGCCCCAAAAGCCCACGGCGTGGAGGGCCACGTCCCTGCGCAGCTGGTCCGCGGGCGCGGGGGCGCAGCCCCCGCGGCAGCGAGGCGGGCGCAGGGGGCCGCGGCGACCAGCCGCTGGACCACCCCCTCGTCCCCGAGCGCATGCAGGAGCGCCGCGCGCTCCGCACGGGCCTACACGTCGTTCATTTCTAATCGTGCTAATTTCTAATTGTGCTCGTTTATACTTGTTCCTGGCCCCCTAGTGGCCAGGAAGAGGCCCAGGATAGAACAATTAGAAATGAAAGCATCTTGGCCCCCAAAAAAAATCGAAGAACTCTCGAAGGATTAGACATTCACAATGTGAGGGCAAACTCCCGCGTGAGTCGCTGGAGAAGAGCGTCGGCAGACGCCCCAGCACGAGCAGCGCCGCGAAGGCGTCGTCGGCCCCTTCCGTCTCCAGTCCCTGCGCACGCGGCGGGCGAGGCGACGGCAGCGTCCCGCGCTAGCATGGGTCCCGCGCGCCGAAGACGAGCCAACCACCTGGCCTTGAGCCAAAATGGCTGCGGAGGGAGGAGGGAGGAGGGAGGGAGAAGAGTGGGGAGGAGGAAGGAGAAGGAAGATGAGGGGGGAGGAGGACGAGGAGGAGGAGGAGAAAGCAGATGCGAGAGGAGGAGGAGGTGGAGGAGGAGGAGGAGGAAGAGGGAGGAGGAGGAAGAGGAGGAGGAAGGAGGAGGAGGAGGAAGTGGAGGAGGGAGTAGGAGGAGGAGGGGGAAGGAGCAGGAGAAGGACTAAACTAAAAAGGGGAGGAAGGAGAAGGGGAAGGAGAGGGAGGAAGGAGGAGGGGACCTCCCTCATAGCGTGCCATCTATAGCCGCGCCGCGCGCCTGCTGCGCGCGGAGTGCCTCGATCCGCAGGTCCTCCTCAGAAGGGCCGTCGCGCTCCTCGAGCCCCTCGCGCGGTTCTTCGCAGTCGTCGTCGTCGTCGTCGTCGTCGTCGTCGTCGTCGTGGTCGTCGTCGGCGGCGGCGGCGTTGGCGTCGGCGGCGGTGGCGACGTCGGCGTCGGCGCCTGCGTCGGCGGAGGCGGAGGCGGAGGCGGAGTTGTCGGCGGCGGCGTCGTCCTCGTCGTCGACGGGGTCGTCCTCGTCGTCGTCGACGGGGTCGTCGTCGTCGTCGTCGCCGTCGTCGTCGTCGTCGTCGTCGGCGTCGTCGTCGTGGTCGTTGTCGCCGTCGTCGTCGTGGTCGTGGTCGTCGTCGTCGTCGTCGTTGTCGTTGTCGTCTTCGTCGTCGTCGGCGTTGTCGTCGTCGTCGTCGGCGCTGGCGCAGGCGGCGGCGGCGTCGATGTCGGCGTTAGCGCCGTCGTGGTACACATCCTGGTCGTCGGCGGCGTCATCGTCGTCGTCGTCGTCGGCGTCGTCACCTTCGTCGTCGTCGTCGGCGGCGTCGTCATCGCCGTCGGCGGCCATGTCGGCGTCGGCGTCGGCGTCGGCGTCGTCGACGGCATCGGCGTCGGCGTCGGCGTCGACGTCCGCGTCGGCGTCGACGTCGGCGTCGGCGTCGGCGTCGGCGCCGGCTTCGGCGGAGGCGGCGGCGTCGTCGTCGTTGTAGGCGTCGGCGCCGTCGTCGTCGCCGTCATCGTCGTCATCGTCGACGCCGTCGCCGGCGACGGCGGCGACTGCATCGGCATCGGCGTCGGCGTCGGCGTCGGCGGCGGCGTCGGCGTCGTCAGCGTTGGCGTCGGCGGAGGCGGAGGCGTCAACGTCGTCGCCGTCGGCGTCGACGGATGAGCACAACGGCGGCGGCGGTATCGGCGTCGGCGCAGGCGGAGGCGGAGGCGCAGGCGGAGGCGGAGGTGGCGGCGTTGTCGTCGTCGTCAGCGTCGGCATCGTCGTCGTCGACGTCCTGGTCGTCGTCGTCGTCGTCGGCGGCGGTGGCGGTAGCGACGGCGGTGGCGGCATCGGCGTCGGCGTCGGCGTCGGCGGCGGTGTCGGCGTCGTTGTCGCTGGCGTCGGCGTCGGCGTCAACATCGTCGGCGTAGGTGTCGGCGACGGCGTCGGCATCGGCGTCGACGTCGGCGTTGGCGTCGGTGTCGGTGTCGGCGTCGGCGGAGGCGGAGGCGTCATCGTCGTCGGCGTCGGCGTCGTCATCATCGACGTCCTGGCCGTCGTCATCGTCGGCGGCGGCGTCGGCATATTCGGCGTCGGCGTCGTCGTCGTCGGCGCCGTCATCGTCGTCGTCGTCGTCGGCGGGGGCGGTGGCGGCGGCGGTGTCGGCATCGTCGGCGTCGGCGTCGGTGGCGGTATCGGCGTCGGCGACGGCGTCGACGTCGGCGTCGGAGGAGTCGGCGTCGGCGTCGGCGGAGGCGGAACGGGGGTGTTGTCGTCGTCGTCGGCGTCCGCTTCGGGGTCGGCAGTGGAGGAGTAATGCCTATCCTTGCACTGGCATGTCGCCATACTTCAAAAGCTTTCTCTACACTGGAGGAATAATGTCTACGACCTCGCGTCAACGACATCTGCTACTCCAAGTGCTTCTGCGGCCACATGGACTATGGCTCATGAGAGACAGCATATCCCTTTCCTCCCCCCAAAGCCCATCACAATGCTTGCACGTTCGTGTTCCTCCGCGTTTCCTCGCGTGGTCACTACTGTTGAGGCCCACACTCTGTAGTCTCCCTCGCTAGGCTGTACGGGTATATACTCATGGGCCCTCCCCATACCCTTGGGACCCCATGAAAGCCGAACCATAGATGCACCTTACCTGATGCCACTGTTGCTGACGCTCTGCCTCTCTACTATATTTGGGTTGGACTTGGACGTGATTGGTTTGGGATGGCGGGATCAATGACGGCAAACTCGAAGCTTGCGTTCTGGTTGCCAGTTCTGGTTTCTGGTAGGGGAGCCTGTCGGCATACCTCAAGAATAGACAGAGGGTGCAAGCCTGGGTGCATCGCCCGCTGCACCGAGGCATGTAAACTGTTA
>CAUYUJ010006513.1:338407-353407 GCA_963575745.1 Prorocentrum cordatum
TCATCATCATCATCATCATCATCATCATCAACAACAACATCATCATCAGCATCAGCATCATCATCATCATCATAATCATCATCATCGGCGTCAGCATCATCAGCATCAACATCAGCATCATCATCATCATCATCAGCATCAGCATCATCATCAGCATCATCAGCAGCGGCATCATCACCATTATAGTTATCATCATCAGCAGCATCAGCACCATCATCAGCATCATCATCAGCATGAGCATCATCGTCATCGCCATCACCAGCGAAACCATCATCAATTTCATAGACCTCAACATCATCATCATCATCATCATCATCACCATCATCAGAATCAGCATCATCGTCATCGTCATCGTCATCATCATCAGCATCATCAGCATCATCATCTAGCATCATCGTCATCATCATGATCATCATGATCATCATGATCATCATCACCAGCACCATCATCATAACAACCACCATCATCAACATCAGCATCATCATCATCGTCATCTTCATCGTCATCGTCATCGTCATCATCACAACCAGCAGCATCCTCAGCAGAATCGTCATCATCATCATCATCATCACCAACAACAGTCTCCAGAATCATCAGCATCATCAGCAGCAGCATCAGTATCAGCATCATCATAAGCATCATCATCACCATCATCATCGTCAGCATGTCGTCGTCGTCATCATCAGCAGCAGCAGCCGCAGCAGCATCAGCAGCAGAGAGTATCCATTCCGTTCAAGTTTGGTGCTCGCTGGGCCGCGCCTCCCAGGGCGCGCTCATCTCCCCACTCATGCTGGGTACTCCGGATTCCATAATAAAGTAGGGGGGGTCACATTTGGGGGGGGGTCTGATTTGAGCTGTCTTAGAGGGTTCGGGGGGGTCTGGGCAAAGGGCCGCCCTTTCATGGATGGTCTGGGGGGGTCTAAAACTTCTCGTGTGGGAGGGTTGTGACCCCCTCCCTTTTATTACGAAGTCTGGAGTACGTACGCTCACGCCGCAGGCCGGACGCCGCGCTGCGGAAGAAGCCGCCCGCGGGGCCGTGCTGGCTGCACACGCTGCGACAGGGCTCGGGGTGCGCCTGCTGCGCGACGCCGCGGGCGTGGTGTGCGCGGCGGTGGCGAGCCTGCGTGGCCCCAACCACGCGAAGCCCGCTCCCGGGCCCAGTGGCGCCGCGCCCCTTCGGCGGCGGCTGCGACGTGCCGGGCGCACGAAACTGTTGCCGCGGACCGCGGCGCGCCCGGCGCGCCGGCCTTGGAATTGCCAGAGCCCCTCGCTCCGCCCAGCACCACGACGACGTCGACGACGACGACGAACAGCGACGACGACGGCGACGGCGACGGCGACGGCGACGGCGACGGCGACGGCGACGGCGGCGGCGGCAACGGCGACGATTACGAAGGCCCCGCTGCGCGGTCTCACGTGGCCCCGTCCTCGGCCGAATCCATGGCGACGAGATCGCTCTGGGGCGCCGCCTCCATGCCAGCCCTGACAGGGCGGGAGGGGGGGGCGGCGCTGCCGCCTGGACGAAGAGGAAGGAAGAGGGGAGACCGCTAGAACGGCCGCGGGAGAGATACAATCGGGAACTCTTGCTTAGCGTGTCGTAGCGGCGGCCCCAGAAACACGCTATGCCGTGGGAGCTGATAGCGTGACGCTCCGCTCCGCGGGGCGGGACGCTGGGACGTTGACACTTGGGGAGCGGGACGTGGATCGCGTGTCGCGAAGAGGCGTGGTGGGCCAGAACCGGCGTCGCGACACGCTAAACCAAAGTTCCTGAGCGTAGACATTCTCGATTCACTGGACGCGGCGACGCACGCAGTGCCTGGCAGATGAGCCGAAGGCGGCTGCAACCGAAAAGCCAATCCGACTTCACCCTCCCCCCTGTCGCCCAGGAAGACGCGGAGCGTGCCCGAAGGACTTCACCCCTCCCCAGTGAGAAGGGAAAATACTCAGACCGACTGCTGTTGCTGCTAACACTGGCGGAAAAGGAGGATCTACAGTCAACCCGTATCATAAGGATGCGCGGTAAGGATGCAAGGGCATTGGAGGCCCATGTGAACGTTTTTCGAACGAGGCTGGCCAACGAAAGTCGCTAAGGGTGGGCCGAAGGGGCAAGGATACAAGGGTACCCTTGGGAAGGGTGCCCATCCTTACTATGCGGGTTGACTATATGGAGTGCGCAGCGCCTCGGGAGTCTTCGATGGCCCCAAGACGCACGCAGCCGCCGAGGTGAGCCGAAGAAGGCTCAGCCATCAGTCAAGAGCGCCGAGCCGGGCCCCGAGACAGCCCCGAGGCCCCCAGAGGATTTCGAGATGCCCCTGAGCCAATGCACCCAGAAGCTCGTCGAGTCCCGAAGAGAAGCAAAAACAACAACCACAACAAATACTGATGCTCCTTCTCCTGCACTGATGGTTTTCGGACCCCCGAGAAGCCAGTGACGTTGAAACCCTTGACGGTACCAGGCGTATCGAGCTCATCGGGTACGCAAGGGATCCAAGTCCAGAAAGCCCCCTCCCTGCGAGGGCCCCAGGACGGCCCCAAGAAAGCCGAAGGATTCCCCGATGCGGCCCTCCACCTCCCCCTCCTTGACCCCCTCCTTCCCCCTCCCCGTCCTCCCCCCCTGGTTCCATCCTTCCCTTCTCCTTCCAGCTATCCCGCCTCCGCCGCCTCAGCGGCGGCGACGACAACGACAACGAAGACGACCATCGTGCGAACATGTGATTCAACAAGCTGCTTTGACCTTCATCTGTGTCTCCTCCTCCTCCTCCTCCTCCTCCTCCTCCTCCTCCTGCCTTGTACCCGCCCTCTAAGTCGATGAGCTAGCCCTACTTGGGGGAGCTTCTTCTTGTACCAGCTCCTTGGAGAAGCACTCAGAGCACCTTTCCTGAGTGTGGGCAGGCATCCGACCAGGGCGCGTGGGAGTGAACTGCGAGGAAGTATGGAGCGGGAGCCGTTGGCGTAGTCGGGCCGCGGGAGCCGTTGTCGTCGTTGCTGGGTCTGCAAGGGCCGGGATAGGGGACCCAAACCCGCGCTCGAGCGGGAGCGTCAAAATGTTGCTGGCGTCCATGCGAGATCGCCCCGCACCGTGTCCATTGATCAACAATACCCATGGGTCGGAAGAAGTGGGCAGAAACATGAAGCAGAAAGACGTTGGAAGTAGATTGGGTCTCCGCTCGCCCCCTGAAGGGGAAGGAAAAAGGAAAGATGCTTGATTGAAGCAGGAGGGCGCCTAAAGTAGGTTGGGATCTGGGGTATCCACAAATACCCACTTTCAACGACCCAGCTCGTTGTGCCACCTGTGACGCCTCAAGGTTTGGCCTCCTCGAGCTCTCCAGAAGGGCATCTCGGAGCCCGTTTGGACCGCCTTGGAGGCCGCGCTTGAGCTGTCTTGATGCCAACTTGGGAACTTGTCGAGGCGTCTTCAGCCATCTCGGGCCGTGTTGGTGTCATCTCGGCTGCCTTGGATGCCGTCTTGGAGGCCATCTTGACCATCTGGAGGCCGAAAACACAGCCGCGGAACGAACTCGATGGGCATATCCTTTGAAGCAAATACTCAACGAGGACGCGTTGACCGCCTGGCGAGGGCCGCGCCTTCGCGTCCCTCCCCGGCGCTTACACGCGCCTCGGCGTCCCGGCGCCTCGCGCGAGCCCGCGTCCGGGCGCGCGGGCACGCGCGCGCGCGCCTGCGAGCCGCCGCCAGGTGGGAGGAGGAGGAGGAGGAGGCGGAGGAGGAGGCGGAGGAGGAGGAGGAGGAGGAGGCGGAGGAGGAGGCGGAGGAGGGAGGAAAGAGGAGCAGGAGGAGGAGGAGGAGGAGGAGGAGGGGGAGGAGGAGGAGGAGGGAGGGGGAGGAGGAGGAGGAGGAGGAGGAGGAGGAGGAGGAGGAGGAGGAGGAGGAGGAGGAGGCGCAGGAGGAGGGCGAATAAGAGGGCCATCGGGGGCCCAAACCGCGGTCCACCCCCGCCGGGGGACTGGTGCCCCCGCACGCGCCCCCCTGTGCCGCGCCCGCCCGCGCGCGCGCCACCTCATGGGGGTTGGCCCTAGCCTACTGGCCGCCCAAGGCCGTCCAGGCGCCACAGCCAGCATGGAACGGTCTCGGCAGGGTGTGCCCATGCAGCACGCGCAGACGGTCATACCAGTATCATCGGCAGGCAGTGTCTGGGCCCGGCAGGCCCGCCTCACTCGTAGGGCCAAACTACAAGCGGCTCAGAGAGTTGCAGGCGACAAGATACGGCAGCAAAACATGATCATCACAGAGCTTCGAGAAACCGAAGCTGGGCGAGTGGGAAAGCCTGTGGGAGCATCAAGAACTGCGGAATCATAAAGAATCGTGGAGCCATCAAGAATTATGGCCGCGGTGGAAGCAGCAGTGGCCGCAGCGGCAGTACTGTGGGTCGTGGCAGCAGAAGCGAAGCGTCAAGCAGCAGAAGCAAGATGAGTGGGCGGAGGTTTTAGCGACAACTGCGTCCTGCACAGGCGGGTACATCCTACCGCAGACAGCTGAGAAGCACGTAGCAGCACAGCAGCCCCTGCCTGCAGTACACGAACCCGACGGAGACACCTACGAGGAAGTGGGAAAAACACGAGCCCAACGTCGTCAGCTGCGGGAGGACTCACACGAAGCACGAGCCTGACGGCATCAGATTTGAGGGTGGTAAAACGTAGCACGAGTCCGATGCCGTAAGCAACGACTAGGGTGTGGCTGCGAAGCACGAACCCAACGTCATCAGCTACAATGGTGGGGCCGGTCCCCTTAGGCCCTTATGCAAGAAGGCCCGGCAGTGGTGCGAGAAGGGCCGGCAGTGGCGCGTGAAGGGCAGGCAGTGGTGCGCGACGGGCGGGCACCGGCGGGAGAAGGGCTGGCTGGCAGTGGTGCGTGACGGACCGGCAGTGGAGCCGAGAAGGGGCGGCAGTGGTGCGACACGGGCCGGCAGTGGTGCTAGAAGGGCCAGCAGTGGTGCCTGAAGTGCCGGCAGGTGGGGCAGTGGCGGCAGAGGTTGGATACAAGACGCCATCAACTACAGCGCGGCACGCGAAACGCAGTGTCCGTACCGTGGTCAGTGGCTTTGCAGGCTTGTACGCCGCCCGCTATGCAGCTGTACGCGGACATCAGGAGGAGCAGAAGAAAAGCCGAGGAGGTGAAGGAGCAAGACATGTATGACAGCGACCCGGGGGACGTTAGGATTCAGGCGCTGCTCGACACGGCGCACAAGATATTCATAGCACGACGGCCCGACGTGACACTCAGGACACTTCAAAAGATCTACAAAGCCGCTCCACACGCCATGCGGCATCCTGATATCCAGCATTTGCACGACAGCATCCCTAGCTGCCTCAAAGACAGGCATCGCTACGAGCACCTGGTGGAGTAACAAAGGCATGTATACACAGCCGAGGAGGAGAAGGAGCAGGAGATGTCTGACATCGACGCGGGGGACGAGAGGGACGAGGGCAGAGTGTAGGGCACATGAACACACCAAACAAGCGCAGCGGCACGCCGCAGGCAAGCCGTGGTGCGGATAGGGAGTGCGAGAAGGGACAGCAGTGGAAGCAGACGGGGCGAGGCGTGGACGAGCCATCAGCTACAGACCAAGTCTACGTAGGAGACTTGCCTTACGACGTCGACTGGCGTGACTTAAGGACCACATGAACCAGGCGGGCAGCGTGGACTTCTGCAGAGTGCTCACAGAGGACAGGACCGTCTACGGCAGATCTTTCGGATACGGTCAGGTACTCTCCTCCGCAGAAAGGGAGGCTCAGAAGGCCATAGCCATCCTGGACGAGACGGAGCTCTCGAACTGGAGGATTCGGGGTCGGACGTGGTCTGGCGCAAAGAGACGTCATCTACCACGTGCGTAGTGGAACGGTGGTGGTGAGGTGTGAGAAGGGAGCTGGAATGACACGACCCATGATCTGAAGTGTGAGTCCTGCCCCGGAGCGACCCGAAGGCAGCAGGGACTGGCTGCAGCTGACCAGCGCGTGCGAGAACCTCTAGCAGTGGAGCGTGAGGCACGGAGCGGAGTGCGGCGGCCTGGCCGGGGGCTTCGAGCGCCCGGGCGCGGGCCGACAGTGTGGCCGAGTCCCGATGGACGTGCGACAGAGGGGGGAAGGAGGAAGAAGAGGAGGAGGAGGAGGAGGAGGAGGAGGGAGGAGGAGGACGAGAAGGAGGAGGAGGAGGAGGACAAGGACGAGGAGGAGGAGGAGGAGGAGGAGGAGCACGAGGAGGAGGAGGAGGAGGAGGAGCACGAGGATGAGGAGGAGGAGGAGGAGGAGGAGGAGGAGGAGGAGCACGAGGAGGAGGAGGAGGAGGCAGAGGAGAGTCCGATAGCATGTCCAAGGATAATCACAGAGGAAGGAAGAGGTTACATTACGCAGTTGTGTTGCGGTTGCTGCGAAAAGGAGGAGATAGAGGAAGGAGGAGAGGTGTTGTGCGTCCCCGTTGCCTTACTGCTCTTTGCATAGAGTAGGTCGCATCTTCGGACTCAGAGACCTTCGTCGAGCGAGCGAGGAGGAAGAGGAGGAGGAGGAGGAGGGTTGAGGGTGGGTGAAAGGGTTTAACGTGGTGCTGGGTCTCCAGTTTAGAGGTCAGCGGAGGTTAGAAGACGAGGAGGCGGAGGGGGGGGGGCGAAGGGGAAAGAGGGTACATGAGGAGCAACAGCATGAGGACAGCAGAGCCGATCAGCTCATGAATGATCACGTCGTTCCTCGTGGGCGATCAGCAGAGCCGATCAGCAGAGCCGATCAGCTCATGAATGATGCTCCTTTGTCGTCTCCCTTCCCCCCTCTCCTCCTGCATGGGTATGTCTGCTCGCCGCGTTTTTCCTCCGCCTCCTCCTCGCCCGCCTCCCCCTCGCCGGTCAGCACAGCCTGCCCGGAGGCAGCGTGGCGGCGCGCAGGTCTGCAAAGCAGGCAAGCTGCGGTTTACCCGCCCAGTTTACTTTTGCCCCCTCAGGAGTGAGGCTACCCCAGGGTCGCTCACGCCTAGGGTATTTCAGTGTAGCCGAGGATCGGATGCACGAGCTCACTCTGCGGCCCAATCTACGTATGCCCTTCGTCCACACGTCCGCTCCGCATGTGCAAGTTGCTTGCGGATTGCTTCAGGCTCAGGCCCCCCCCCCCGGGTCCATACAGGTACTCTCGCCAGGGTTCAAAAACAAAAAACAGGCTCCTGCTGCTGCCGGCCAGCCGCCGCTCGAGTTCCGCCCCGGAGCTGTGGCAGGGCGGCGCGAGCGCGCGGGCGGCTCGGAGCTCCGCGCCGCGCGCGCGCGGGGGGCGCTGGCAAGGCCTGGCGTGGGCGAACGAAGGCGGAGTAACATGATAGCGGTGAATTGGGGGAGCCTGTGCTGAGCACCCACTTTGCTGAATCCTGGTCTACTGACTCACTGTGATTGTCCTCCGGCCCTCGTCCTCCTCACGTTCCGCCGAACTTTCCCATGACCCCTGACATTGTTCCACTGCGCTTGGTTTGTTGAGCCGTTGCCGAGCGATGCTTACATTTTCAGACGCTGCTGGGGTATGCGCACCGTCAGAAGCAGGGGGGCCCGCAGGCATGGCAGCGGAAGAGTCCGTTAGGACAAGAGGGGCGTCTGGGACCAGGCGCAAGGCCCGATCGGGAGAGGCGGGACAGGCGCGCTAGAGTGCCTGCCCGCCCGTCCTGGGCCTGCTTGGGGCTACCTTCGGGCCCTCGGGGCGGAGACCATCCTATGGCCTCTAGCATCGCACCGCCCAACAAGCATTGCGAGACACAAGAGATGTGTTGCGCTCGAGCCGCGCGGCAACCATCACGGGGGATCCACCGGCACCTCGGCAGGGCCTTCCAGAACGAGACCGCTTTGCAAAAGAACCGCCTCGCCCCGAACCGCCTCGCCGGAGACCGCCGCAGTCAGGCCTAGGACAGAAGCACATCCTTCAAGAACCTGGGACCCTCCGCCGGCCAAAACACACAGAATATCCAAGGGTACCCCCCCCAGGATGCACAAGAATATCCAACAAGCACGAGGAACCTCGCCCGCATGCGCATGCACGCCGCATGACCCACCCCCCAGCCCGGAGTGCATAGATTCCAATTTTCTCCTGCACGTCGGGGGGTGCGCGCCACGATGCGCCCGCACACACGACGCGTGCACAGGGCAGCGAGGATGCTCCGAGGCCTCCCCGAACCGACCTCGATGTTATATCTCGGTCCGACCGCTACGCCCCGCGCCCATTCGCTGGCCGCACGCGTTCGGAAGACAGGCCGCCAGCCCCCTGAACGGACTCGACCGCAGATTCAGCGGCCTCGAGCACACCTGCCGTCGCCTGCTTGAGAGAGGCCTCATCAGCGTCTCGACCGTCGACGGCACCCAAGGGGACGAGGCCAATCTGGTAATCCTGTGCCCCACCCGCTCCAACTCCTGCGGCCACTGTGGCTTCGTCGACGACCCCCACCAGATTAACGTCGCACTCACCCGGGCCCAAGAAGGCATCATAGTGATGCTGAACGCAAAGATGGCTGCCTCTGCCACCGAATCCCAGATGCACACCCTAGCCGACTGGGCGGACGAGGCTAGATTGTGGACCCACTTTACCGGCGCCCCAGGGACCCGACGGCAACTAGACGAGACACCAGGCTTCACCTACGAAAAGGTCCAGCAAGCCCCCGTCGGCTACGAGACCCCAAACCTCACTCAGGAAGAACAAGCCCGGCATGCAGCCGAGCAGGACAAGCGCTTTGAAGACCGCAAGGCCCAGAAGAAGGCCGACTAGCGCGCCCTCGGTTTCAAGACCTTATGTTGCATCCTCGGGAGACCTTGTCTGTCCCGTCGCGGCCCCATCCGCGTCGAATCCGTGTCGACTCCATGTCGGATTCGTAGGATCCGTGTCGGATCCGTGTCGAATCCACGTCGAATCCGCGCCAAATCCGCGTCGAGTCCGCATCGGGCCCGCGTCGGGCACGGAAAAAAACCAATTTGGGGACAGGCGAGGCCCCCCGAAGATGCAACGTAACAGCCGGCTACCCCAAGGCCACTGCTGGGAAAGACTCGCCGAGGAGCTCCAAACCACAGGCACCTCCCTACTAACGGACCCTGACTTAGCCACAATTCTCTACTACGTCCTCAGCCTGCACCCACACCTGCACTGTCCCGGCGACGCACCTAGGGACCCATTCGAGCAGTGTCTCAAAATGGTGAGCCACGACGGCTACCTATTCGACAGCGAGCCTGGGCTGGACCCCACCAACTACGTCTACACCGCCACCTGGGCATGCCTGCTGCAGGCAGCAGGACTCCAGCCCTGCACCGACCCCGAGGCAGGCATCCCCGAGGAGAGGCTGCTCCCCCCGCCCAAGGGACGCCACCAGCCTCCAGCCGGTACCACGAGGTCCCCCGCCCTGCATGGAGCAAGTCCACCTGCGAATGTTGCCGCCACCGCGGGCAGCCCAGCTACGAGCGCCAGAAGCCGTCAGACCATGGCGTCTGTGGTCTGCGGGAGGCGGTCATCGGCGTCGGCCGGCCTCCGTTCCACGGACCAGCACCCTGCAATGGATTACTTTGGCCAGGAGAGTCGCCGACATGCTCGTTGGTTGCTCCTACCGCGGTGTCCCTGACCATCCACACCTGGTGAGCACTCGTCCTGGGCATCTGCGCTGATGGCTCAGGAGGGCCTGATTGCCCAAGAAAGGTCAATGGTGACGTAGATGATGTAGGGGACGATGAAGGGAGGTAGGTGTTAAGGTAGAGGGCCCGGCTGCCATGCTGGCGTCGCCGAGGGCAGTCGCGCACGAGGTGTTCCTCCGAGTCGCACTCGTGGCACTTGAGGCGCTGCCCGTCTGGACCCATGGGGTTTCCAGACCTGCCCATGCCCATGCCGCTGGTCCGATGCTTCCCCTTTCCTTTACCTTTGCCTTCCCGAAGCCCGCAAAGGTCTCCCGGACCGTGGCGTCGTCCAGGTGCGCGAGGCAGGCGTGGCCCTTGCCGCGGCCTTTACCCTTCCCACTGCGATCGAGGACTCGGCGCACTCGGCGGGTCGGCTTGTAGTTGTTGAACCGACGCCACCTGCTCTTGGCGCGCTCGTAGGCCCAGACGAGGTGAGCCGCGCGCTGGTCTTCGGGAGCGCCTTGGAGCTCGGGGTCGTCCTCCCTGATCTCCTCGCCGAAGCTCGACGCTGTGTCCGAGTCGGTGCCGGAGTCGACTCCAGGCTGGGTAGGCCTCCCGCTGGCGGGGAGCTTCGGCATGGCTGCGGCCCCCACTGGGCTCGGGAGGGCTGACTGAACCCATGGCCGGACGTCCTTGGTGACCCAGGCTCAGACCGCCAGCATGATCATGGAATCTGCTTAGGTCATTCGGCGAAAGAGTGGCCAGGAACGTCTGGCTCCTCTGGCACGAACTGCCTGGGAGAGGTTCCCGGGCGAGTTCTCCACCATAATTATGGCCGATGCGGCGCAGCTGATTGGTCATGTGCTGCATCTGCTGCGCGTTGGAGGGGTAGGCCACGTTGCAGCGCCGGAGGATCATGAGCAACTGACTGCAACGCCGCACGCGCGGAGGAGCAAGAAGCTGAGCCCCTCGAAACCGACCGTCAGCTGACCGGCCTGCCGCGCGCGGTTGCGGACGGTGTCGAACCGCGCGAAGAGGTCGTCGATGCGCTCCCCGGGTGGGCGGCGGAAACCCATGAGAGTCTGCGCTGCGGCGGTGCGTTCCCCCCCCGCTAGCTGGCCCCAGCGCTCGGCCAAGCCGTGCATCAGGAAGGTCATCGGCGGCACCGGCTGCCAGTCGATGACGCCTCCCTGGATGAGGATCTGGGGCGGCCACTCGTCGACGCATTCGCGCGCCATGCCGGCGAGGCGCGACGAGACGTTGGCCGCCTGCCGGAACTCGTTCATGTCGGAATTCGCGACAGACCAGATCATCACCTCCCGAACCCATCGACTGAAGGGCACGCCAGCCTGATGCTCGGGCCCCCAGGTCCGGAGGTGACGGATGTCGCCGCCGCCACCCCCGCCTGCATCCACGCAGGATAGGCAGGAGATGGCAAGCAGGGCCCCAGCCATGAGCTGCGCCCACTTGTGGCTGAGGCCTCTCAGCAGCATCCCCATAGCTTCGGAGCCCGGGATCTACCACCGTCGATGCTCCGGCAGGCTGCCTCGGAGTCGACGCGGATAGTGACCCCTGGCATGCTCTGCTTCGTCGGCCCCCTCGGGATTGCGGTTCGCCGAAGGGTCGTCGCGCCAGCGACACGGGAGATTCACGCCACGAGCGATCGTCTCCGCATTATTGCACTGCGGCTGGCGCTGGGCGCTGAACTTGACGAAGGGCTCGGGCCCCGGCCAGTTGCGGTGCTGGATGACTGTCCCAGGCTTGGCCTTGTCGAGGAGGGTGCTCATGGAGCGTCCTTCTCTTTGGGCCTGGGCAGCGCCACGCAGCTTGGGATTGGCGGTCCTCCAACTCTGCGGACCACTGGCGCCGCGCACATCCCAAGTCGCCGTAGGAGCCGTCGCCATAGCCGTAGGCGTAGACGAAGTTGTAGGCGCAGACAAAGCCGCAGGCGAAGACATTGTAGCCGAAGGCGTAGTCTTCGTGGCCGCAGGCGTGCTCGGAGTAGCCGTCCGCGCAGTCGCAGTCGTAGGCGTACCCCATGAACTCTATTCTGACACTGATAGCGCGGGCTCGGAGTAAATCGCAAGACTGACGTCACCAGCAATCTCCACAGGCGGAGACCACGACATCCGAGACTCTGGGGTTGCCTGCGACATCTGGCCCCCTCGGTATGCACGAGACACTCATGGAGTGATCGCACGGGGCGGTCGCGGCGCCGCGCACTGGGCTCATTGAGACATCCAAAACAAGCTCGCGCCCCCGCCCCCCCTCCCCGGCGCCGTCCTGCTGGGTGCCGTCGTAGATCTTTTGGTGGTCGTACATGTACAGGATGGTCGCGCCTGCTCCCGTGCTCCCGGATCGCCGGGTTCCTGCGGAGGGATCGGGTTTCCTGCCGCGCCGCGCGGGGAGCAAAGGTACAACGCTATGCTGATGGGCATGCTGCTCGATATGCAGAAGAACACAAGGTTCATGTTGACGGAGTGGGAGAACGTCTTCATCGAGATGACGCGAAATGAATGGAACATCGTGGAAAGGTTCCGAAGCTCCGCTACCAACTAGAGTAACAACTTAGGAATGAAAGATGGGGGATGTGCGCTCTATTTTACGAGAGCGATGTATGCGGTATGCGGTGTTGTTAGGCGTATGCGGGCGCTAAGCCTGGCCAGGCTTGAGCCCAAAAGGCAGCGGGAGAGAGGCGGGTGAAACAAGGCAGGGGCAGTGAAAGGCAGGGATGGCCTGTCATGGGTTGCTTTGTCCGACATTGAATGGGAGGAAGGTGCGTCCGAGGTGCCTCCCTTGGAGACGCCTTCGCTCTGGCTGGGCGGGACCGGGGGGGCGGTGAGGGCACGGTTGGGAGTGAACTCGTTGGTGAGAGTGTACTCGTCGGGGGCGGGTGGCGTGCACCGCTGGTGAGGATACGCGAAGCGTCAGCAAACGGAAATACCCACAGTTCAACGACAGAAGGTTTGCTGCGGCCCTTCTGCCGTTGATAAATAACATGTTGGCAAGTCTGCTACCATCCGTGGGGTAGCGGCTTGTGGTTGTTTAAATGCGGTCACGCTTAATACGGCCATTCTGCCGTTGAACTGTGGGTACGTTTGCTGCCCACGGCAGTTAACATGTGGGCAGGTTTGCTGCCACCCTATGGTGTAGGTATCGGTGGAAACTGCAATCTGAATACCTTTGCTGCGGCCTTGTGTCGCTGAACTGCGGATAGAGCTGCTGCTGGTGGAAACGTCTTTGGGGGTCAAAAAGGGACGTTTTGATGCCACCCGAAAGCGATTGCATGACGATGTTGACTCAAAGTTCCCTCTGATATCGATATGTCGAAGAATGTCTCGAGCGAGACAGCCGTTTCGGTTGGTCAAAGGTCCCCTCAGCATTCGATGACTCGAGGATGTCTCGAGCAAGAGCCCCATGCTTGAAGATATGTCACATTCACACACACCACACACACACATTCACCATGTTTAATTTGATACCTGAGGTCTTGAGCAAAAGCTTCATTTCTAAACCAAGACGTCTTAGACCAACTCTTGCAACATTCCATTGTTCGGAGAATGCCTCAAGTGAAACTGCAATTTCTGAGTATTCGAGCGATTTCGCTGCCGATGTCAGCATGTCCATGTCCCGATGATGTCTCGCGCGATAGCTTAGTTGTTGACATCGAACGTCCAAAGACAACTCTTTCAATGTCTAATGTGTTAGACGATGTCTCAGTGAAACTGACATTTCTGAGTCTACAAGCGATTTTGCTACCGATCTCAGCATCTGATTTCTTCAAGGGTGTCTCGAGCGGGAGCCTTAGCTTCACCATGAAGCGTCTCGAAACAACTCGTTCAACATCTCAATGTTGGGAAAATGTCTCAGACGAACCGGATAATTCCTAATACTCTGACACTTTCGCTACCCA
This sequence comes from Prorocentrum cordatum, assembly GCA_963575745.1. NCBI lineage: Eukaryota > Dinophyceae > Prorocentrales > Prorocentraceae > Prorocentrum > Prorocentrum cordatum. Next base: position 351,887 of record CAUYUJ010006513.1, read on the forward strand.
CGTCAGCATCTCGACTTTCCGAGGATGTCTAGAGCGAGGGCCTCGTTGTGAACACAAGACGTCTTAAACCAACTCCTTCAACATCCAATTGTTCGAGGATGTCTCGGGCAAAACGCTTATGTTTAGGGGAATGTGCAGATAGGCAGGCGGACGGACAGAGGAATGGCGACGGACGGAGGGCTGGCTTGAGACAGAGCGTGCAGACGGCCCGCGTGGTCAAGTGGGTGCACGTGTCCCCCTTCGTGTTTCTTTTGATGAATCGCACGGAAAGATCGGGGGCACCCGGGCCTGCGACACCACGCCCGCCAAATTAAAGCGATGCAGCGAGAGCGAGGCAGAGAAAGAGAGAGAGAGAGAGAGACGATAGAGAGAGAGAGAAAGAGAGAAACAGAGAAAGAGAGAAAGATAGAGAAGCAGCAAAGGAGAGAGCGAGAGAGAGGGAGAGAGCGAGAGAGAAGGAAAGGGAGAGAGAGAGAGAGGGAGAGAGGGAGAAAGAGAGCGGGAGAAGGAGAGGGAGAGAGAGGGAAAGAGGGAGAGAAAGAGAGAGAGCTCTGACTGGTAGATGTCTTTCTTTTTTGTAGCAAGAGTAAGTCTGACCCCCCTAAGGAAGAGGGATGATAATCTGGGGTGACAGGACCCGTGGCCCGCCGAAGAAATGCCACGGAGGCGGCCTCATACCTGGGTCTTCCCCCCGATGGTATCGGCATGACCTCCCGACGGACCGAAGGGGGTCGCACTTCGGTCCAGCACGGCGTGCTATCGGCAAGGGGCTACGCCTCTGAGGCTGGCGGCCAAAGTAATCAGCAAGCCAGGTGACGAGGCCGGGAGACTGAATGGGAAAATGCGCCGGGCACACCTGGAGCAGGCAAGCGAGCAGAGGCGGGGGGAAGAGGACTGAAGGACACGGGGTCAGCGTGTCGCGCCGAAGCGTGGTGGGCCAGGACCGGCGGCCCGACACGCTAAGCAGACGTGGCTGGTCATCACGTTGCCCCCAGGCTTTCGGGACACAACTCGGCTCTCTGGCGGCCGTTCGGGATGATCCAGGCAGCCCCAGAAAGCTTTCGGCGAGGCGCAGCCGCTGGAGAGCATCCCGAGCCTGGAAAGCCGCCGAAAACAATCGTAAACGCCCGAAAACCTCGAACCTCGAACCTGAGCTGGTCGCCCGAGAAGCGAGGACGTCCTCGGCGCCATCGATGTCCTCCTCCCCCACGTCAAAGTGGGTCGTCACGTCCGCGTCGTCTGTGTTCGCGAGCCAGTGACTAAAAGCAGAAAGCCGAGGGGGAACACGAGTGATGAAAAAGGCCGTGATCTGAACGCGCCAGAGGCTTGTGTCGGGATGCCCGTCGGAGTGGCCGTCGGGTTGGCCATCGGCGTTACCGTCGGACTGGCCGTCGGGTTGGCCGTCGGTATGTCCGTCGGAGTGGCCGTCGGGTTGGCCATCGGCGTGCTCGTCGGGGTGGCCGTCGGGTTGGCCGTCGGGGAGGCCGTCGGAGTGGCCATCGGGTTGGCCGTCGGTGTGCC
>CAUYUJ010006513.1:358407-388407 GCA_963575745.1 Prorocentrum cordatum
ACATCTTATCGGAGTCACAGGGTGGGTAAAGCAAAAAGTCCTTCGAGCCACGAAGCACGAAGACGAGGTTCTCCTGCTCATCATAATGCAGGGGCGTCACCTGGCGCCCGGCTCCAAGATACATGATCAGGCCCTCGAAATACGGAGCTCCAAAGAGCGCACGGAAAGGCAGGGCCTCGGGGTCCACCGCGTCGACGGCGAGCTCGGGGAGGGTCTCCAGGGAAATGCGCGCAGCGTAGACCTCGGGCGCCGGGCCGTGCAGTTCCGTCAGGACCTGCCTCAGCGGCATGGAGGCCTCGCCGCTCGCTCGGCCGCCCTCGACGAAGACGTCTCCGAACGTGCGAGCTCTCCCAGACGAGGTCGGTGGCGCCCACAAGGAGGTTGGCGCGAGAGGAGGGCGGCCCTCTATAAGAAAGCGGGGGGAGGGCTTCTTGGAGAGCGGGGGCTGTCTTGGACTCGCCATCGCTCGGACGTGCATTCCCCGTGCTCTTGTCGATCCCGTGCGCTTTCACTTCTCGTAGGATGATCCAATCTGCTCCTCGATGGCCCTCGCCAAGCAAAAAGGCACGCGCCGCAGCGCTGCCAAGCAGAAGCGCCCGACGGCTTCGAAGAGAAGGCGCCCCCCCCCCCCTCCGCTTTTTCTCAGAAGGCCGCCCCCATTGCGCCGCCCCCTGGCGGGCGCCGCCCGCGATGAGGGCCTCACCCGCACGGGCACGCGGCGCTCCCCGCAACGCGCCCGCAGGAGCTCGTCCGTCCACGCGGCGGCGCCGGGCCGCAGCGGCAAGGCGAGCGAGCCGGCCACCCGGCGGAGCAGCGCGGGGCGATTCCTGGAGACGTGCGGCGCCAGCGCCTCGACGGTGGCATCGTCGACGCACGGCACCGCGACGCCGTCGTAGCAGGAGCTGAGGATCGGCGGCGCGCCCAGGGGGTGCCCTGAGATCCTGGCGTCGCGAGTCTGTTCGCACCCGGCGAGGACGCCCCCTTCTCGGGCCCAGGGGCCCTCGGGGATCGATCGAGCCCGAGCAACACGCCAGAAAGACGGGATGTGGGGCTCTGGTTCTGATTTTTACTGGGCTGCAGCCTCTCTCTTACGACGTCGGGTCTCCGGGGAAGCGAGAGGGGGCGAGCCTTTTCAGTAGGCTCAGAAGTCCTCGGGCCTTCCGGGAAGCTCTCTGGGCCTCCCCCGAGAGCCACGGAGGGCCTCGCGGGAGACTCCAGGGCTTGCTTCTGTGCAGCCCCGCCGCCCTCCGAGAAGGCCTGCCCAATCGAGGAAAGAGAACTATGCACATGCACCGACTCTGGCCAGACCCATCCTGAGCCCAGGATCGGTGCATACGCCCTCCTGCCTTGGCCAGGAGGGCACATGCACCGATCCTGGGTCAAGGATGGGCCTTGCCAGGATCAGTGCATGTGCATAGTTCTCTTCGCCCGACCCAATCTCGCTGCCTCCCCTCGGCGCGCCGCCGAGAAGAAGTGCGGCGACAGCCGCCGCCGCTTGGCGGCGGGCATCTCGCGGGCCTGTGCCAGGAGGTCCGCCACTGCAGCCCGGTGCTCCTCGAGGATCAGCCAGTGCCCCTCCTGCCAGGCCGAGAGCGGCTCCCGGAAGGGCCCTCGGAAGTCGACCTGCTCTGGCAGCAGGCCAGAGAGGAGCTCCTCGATGGCATGCAAGCAGACCACATCCAACTCATGCGCGGCCAAGACCGGGACCTCGGTCTGTTAGTTGGTTATCCCTCTCTGTAGCTACAAGCTGTTATATATGTGAATGTATTATGTGTGCCTCTGAGTTATAGATCCATGTGTATATATATATATGTATGCATACGTATATACACATATTAAAGACATGTGAATATATATATATATATATATATATATATATATGTGAATACATGTGCGCATGCATGCATATAAATATGTATGTATGGATACAAGTGTTATGTGCGTAGGTGGTTTTGCTCGGTATGTCATCCAACCCCCGTCCTTCATTCTTTACCCATCGAGGAGGAAATTATGCACCCCTCCCTCTCCCCTCTTCCGTGGGTCTGGACGGGATGGGGGGCGGGGGGGCGACCCACAGCAGCGTCCAAACGAGCCCGATATAGCCCCCAAAGAGCCCCAAATAGTCCAACTTCCAAGATGGCACAAGATAGCCGAGTATGGATCGAAATAGCTTCCAGTATGCCTCCAAGAGGCCTCAGGACCGCCACAAGACGACTCCAAGCGGGCACGAAGTCTCCCAATGAGGCGCCCGTGAGGTCAAAATTCGTATTCCTGCCAGCCAGTACGAATTGTACTAATACTGTTGCTTTTAGTGTACCTTATCGTCTTCACTCTCCCAGTGACCTTCGGAGGCCTCAAGATGACAGAGGGCCGAAAGAGGGAACCACGAAGACTCTAAGACGGCCCCCACAGCCCCTAACAGTACCCAATGAGTAGCCCAAGAGTCCACCCCCTTCGCTAAAGGTCAAACTCAATGTTAAAACCCAAGGTGGTTAAACTATCTGGGCTGTTGGACCAAGATTGCTCCAAAATGGCCAAAGCCACCTTCAGGTGGCCAAAAAGATTATGCCATATGTTTGTGGAGGCCACGACAATGGACACCCTAACAGTCCTATCATTGAATTTAAAATGTGTTTAAAATGCCTGACAAATGTTCTAAACATGTCTTAAGCATGTTTTTACATGTTTAAAACATGGGTAACACATGCTTTAGACATCTGGGAATCATTTGGCAACATGTTTCCTCTCCGTTGATCGTCCTCCACAACAATGTGGTCCAAAGTGGATCAAAGCAGCCTCCAGCATACCTCCAGGAGGCCTCAAGACGGCCCAGAGACCGCTCCAATTGGCCTCGGAGACCCCCAGTGAGGCGAGAGACCAAAAACATCAAAACGTGTTTCAATGTGTTGTGCCGTATCGCCTCTTCGCTTCCGATGGGCTTACGAGGCCTGAAGGCGACTCCAAGATCGTCCAAGAGAGCCCCACAGGAGCCCAGAAGAGCTCCAAGTCGGACCCGAGAGCGCCCATCAGCGCTTCAACAGCGCTCCAAGAGGGCCCCAAGAGCCGATTGTTTGGGTTCCAACGGTGGTAGGCAAATTAGCGCAACCACTATTTATTAATCGCTATCCTCCAAGATGGCCCCCAGAGGACTCTCAGGGTCCCCAGGAGGGTCCTAAGAGAGCTCCAAGCGGACCCCGAAGGCTTCCAACATTGCTCCAAGAGTGCTCTGAGGAGCCCCCAGAGACATCTGAAATCAACAGTGTTGGTCTCTCTGTTTCACTCAATTCTTGCCATAGCCCCCCCAATTGCGGATAAGAGTGAGAGGGCGGCGGGTCATCGGCAGTCTGCAAGGCTCTGAAGAAGCCCGCGCAGGCGCAGATTTTTTAGACATTACATGACGAGCCCGCCACAGGCGCCGAATTCTCGTCAGAACATTGAGGGTGGGTCGCGGTTGGGTCGCGGGTGGGTCGCTGGTGGGTCGCGGGCGGGTCGAGGGCGGGATGCGGGCGGGTCGCGGGCGGGTCGCGGGTGGGTCGCGGGCGGGTCGCAAACAAAAACAAGAACCCTCACCGCAGAAACCCACTTCAGGCACGCACCCAGGAATGGTGTAAGACTGGTCGGCCCAGTCACTCTGACCCACGTCCCTCCGCCCGACAACTCCCCTGGGCATCGTTCCTGACTGGGCTGGTGGGGATGCGCGAAGCGTCAAGGATTACCTTAGCTCGCAGCACGGCCTCTGAAAGGGAAGGCGCCTCCGCGGGCGAACCGCGGCAGAGCAGTACGCGGAGGCACTCCAGGAGCCCCAGGAGGCCAGCAGGAGGAGCGCCAGAGGCTTGACCGACGGGCTGGGCGGCCAGCCAGTGCTCCGTGGAGATCCCGCGGTGCGCCAGGACCACCAGGCGCTCGCCGCTGGCGGGGTCGTCCTCATCTGGATCCAGATGAAGAGGTCCGATCTGGTCGTGCGGGTTCCCCTTCACGCAGAATCCGTGCCGAAGGATCAGCTCCGCGTTGCCCATGCCGCACGGACCGCCCGCCGGCCCAGGCCTCCGGCCTCCGCTGGAAGGCGAGAGCAGATCGGCTGGGAGGCGGCGGCACGTCTGCAGACTCCACGGGCACTGGTCGCCACCTGCACACGGCTCGGTGCCCGCTACCGCCTCGCCCGCACAGGGCCGCTCGCTGCCGAAATCGTCGAGAACGCCCAGGGCCCAGAGGATGCAGTCGGGGCCGGCGTGGAGGCCCAGGCAGGCTGAGGCCTGGCTGCAAGAACTGGTGACCGCTTTTGAGAAAGACAGGTACCGTGTCGGGAAGAAGGGGTTGAGAACATACAGTCAACCCGTATAATAAGGATACGCGGTAAGGATGCAAGGGCCCTGGAGGGCCACGTTGGCGTTTTTCGAGCGAGGTTGGCCAACGAAAGTGGCCAAGTATGGGCCGAAGGGGCGAGGATGCAAGGGCACCCTTGGGAAGGTTGCCCATCCCCACTATGTGGGTTGACTGTACAGCGCACGGCTGTGTAATCCTCACCTTCAGCATACGCGGTAGTACGGACGACATGATCACTTCTCCCAAGCCCATCCTCCCAACCCGGTAACTGTCTGTCTGGGCTGTGGGGCCCAGGAGCTAAGACGAGGCAGCCACGACCGCTGGGCTGAAGAAGCCGCCGCTGGCGCCGACCCAACGGCAGACCCCGACCTCCCGGCGGTGATGATCTGCGGGCGGCGCCCGATTTCGGCGCGGCGCGGTGGACTCTATTTCGCCCATGATGAAAGATTCGGAGCATGGCGGGGTGGACATGTGCGAGGCGGGGATTTATCCATATCCACCGCCTGGGAACCGACGTCCTGGTGCCCTGGCGGGCGGTTGATATGGATGTATGTTGGCCCCCGGGGGCCAACACAATATGTCCATATCCACCGCCTGCCGAGGCTCCTGAAACTGACCCTCCAGGCGGTGGCCATGTATCAATTCTCGCCTCGGAACAGGGACAAGGGCCAGCGCCGATGTACGCCCCCGGGGGGGCGCGGCCCTCCAAGAGCACGGCGGGGGCGCCAGAGCCCTGACACTCAGATGTCGTAGCACACGACTGCTTACGAGCCAGGATGTTTGCATCATTGGATCCACTGATATGGCTTCCCCCCTAAATTTAGGTCGGGCGGGTCCCCCTACAGGGGGATCTTGGGCGAAAAAGAAAAATACTCAAAAAGTACCCCCAAATGGTCGAAAAATACTCCAAAAATCGTCCCCTGCTTATTTTAAAACTATTTTTGAATATTCCTCCTGCAGAGGGACAGGCCCGAATTAACATTGGATTCACTGATATGATGTTCCCCCTAAATTTGAACACGGGGCGTTCTGCAAAGTGGGGGCACTCTTGCCTCACACACTTTTCCACGATGCGACGCATCACCTCGGCCAATGGCGGGGTGGAGGGGGGGCGAAGCCACCCAAAAGCCAAACAGACAACAAACACGTCCGTGCACCCGACCCCTATAGACGCACAACATTACCAGCCTGAACCAGATCCCGACCCCCAAGAATGGCAGCACCCTGTCTCGGCGCCGATCTAAAGGATTACCCGATTTGTTTCAGGGCGCATCCCTGAGATTGTCGTCGCCTCGGGCTTGTCAATCTTGGGGATGACGACGAGTTCGAGGCTGACGACGACAGGGCAACCGATGGACGGATTTTTTGGTCCGCGGCGAAGGCGAGCGCCAACGCGGTCGCAAGCCGGCGGGCCGCGTCGGGCAGAGGCACACCAAATAAGTGGAAAAAAGAGGGCGCAACGCAGGGGGGAGGCCTCAGGCGTGGAGAGTCTATAAAATTGTGGATGCCACGACAATGGACACTCTAACAATCTTAGCATTGAATCAAAAATGCGTTTAAAATGTGTAAAACATGTTCTGAAAACTATTAAAACATGTTTTAGCACACTTAAAACTTATGTGAAGCATCTGTTCGACATCTGGGAATGATTTGGCAAGATGCTCCTTCTCCATTACTTGAGCAGGGACCGACCGTCCCGGCATTTCTATAGTCCAAACCACGGAATGTTCTTAGAACCCAAAAAATGCTCTAAGAACAAGAACAGTGTTCTTAGAACTTCAGCCTTATGTGTTAAAACAAGACAGCCACGGCCAGACATGCTCTGAGAACATGTCGTGGAGACCACAAAGGTTCTTAGAACATTGTTTGGTAGGGCTATAGGCGAGCCAGGACGCTTCGCCACTGCTTGAATCAATCGATTTCCACAACTGCAGACCACGAGTGGTGCGCGAGCGGCCTCTTTCTGGGTTTTTGCCTTCCCCATATTTCCCCATAGCGTCCCATATTTTCCTGGGAATAGTTCCCATATTTTCCCATATTTCCCACTTCCTATATTTTCCCATATTCTCCTGGGGATCGACGATTAATTGTGTCTGTGTGTGTTTTCCCTTCCTGATATAAACCACGAGGGGTGCGCGGGCGGCCTCGGGCACCCGAAACTCGGTGCAGTGGAGTGCGGGTGGCCCGGAGAGCCCGGCCTACCCTCTGGAGCGCGCGCGCGGGTCGCCTCTGCCGCGACGCGACGAGAAATGTGGACGGTCTCCTCCTCCTCCTCTCCCTCCTCCTCCTCCTCCTCCGCCTCCTCCTCCTCCCTCCTCCTTCTCTCATTCCTCCTCCTCCTCCTCCTCTCCTCCTCTCCTCCTCCTCCTCCTCCTCCTCCTCCTCCTCCTCCGCCTCCTCCTCCTCCTCCGCCTCCCTCCTCCGCCTCCTCCTCCTCAGCACCGGCTGACACAGGCGAGGGAGGCGCGGAACCCATGGAGAGGCACACGGCCGCCCACCGCGCACAGGGCAGGAGATCGCTTCTTGAATATAGAGCTCTGCCGCGCTGCGACGAGAAATGTAGACCTGAGCATTAGCATTCTCTTAGGGTGGAGGGCTCAGAGAGAAATCCGTATAGGCTTCTGCGCCTCGAAAGCCAATCCGTCTTGGGATTCACCTATTGCAGACTCGAGCCTCGAGAATCCATCGAAACTGCATTTCAAATTTTACCATTTGCCCTCCACCCAAAGAAAATGCTCAGTAGACGGTCAGCACCGGCTGCCACAGGCGAGGGAGGCGCGGAACCTATGGAGAGGCACACGGTCGCCCACCGCGCACAAGGCAAGTGTGTGAGGGTGAGGAGGACCAATGGACCGACCCCACCCCCGAGTGTCCGTCGGTAGACGATGAGGGACGATGGTTTTACCCAACGTACCTCCAAGTATCGAGTACCTGTCATCCGAGCCAAGAGGGGCGATGGATATGAGCAAGATAGGAGGAAAGTAGGGGGATTCACACACACCCCCCGTCCCGATCCCGCCCGATGCCAACGCACAAAAGCGAAAGGCACCGAAGCGGGGATCGGGATAGGAGAGTGAATCTCTACTGAACTCCTGTCTGCAATCCACTGCTTCGGCCCAGGAAGGAAAGGAAGGGACAGCCAAAGCTCTGTCGTAAGGTTCGTACCCAACGGCGGCGCTAACCTGCAAAAAGTTTTACAGCGCCAGCCGCCGAGATAGAACCCAGGACAGTGCTGTGGGCTGGAGAGAAGTGGAATGGAGAGACTGAACTCTTATGACACCGACCCAAACGGTCGGTGCCCGAAGCAACACATGATAATCATGAATATGAAGTCTTCAATCCAATACCAAATCAAAGTAATCAAATCAGTCACGGTACGAGGGTGGTGAAAATCTTTTTATGCAAGTTCCATATCCAATCTGTACCAGATGCAATATGTACGTCTTGCCACAGTTCAAATCTAAAGGATATTTATGCAATTGTGCATTATGCGATTTTTTTTTTTTGAATCTATATGAGTAGTATTATCCCATCATGAGGATAGCTGTCACCATAAACTTTCTCACAGTTGTTGAGTCCATGAAGAGGAAGAATCCTTGAAGTGATATACTGATCAAAAGGTAAGTGCGAGCGTCCTCGAATACTACATGTCATCGAAGAAAATGATATAATGCATCAATAGGCACATCAACAATACGACAAAGTTGGAAGCCAGTCAAAATCTTATGGGCGGCATGGCAACCAGTTTCCTGGTGCGTCAGCGTGGAGGGTCCCAGCGCCATGATCTGCCCGTATATTTCCCCGATGTGTACTTCTTATTCCATGCAGTCGCGCCCCATCCATTATTGGCGAACGGATCCCACGCTTTGGTCCAGATGAACTCGCCCCAATGGTCGTACCACTGGCGGTCATACGGTGCAATTTGCCTGTCATAATAGTGGGCACCGTATTCAGCACTGTACCCGTGGGTCACATTCGAAATGGCGGGGCGCTTTGCCAGAGGTGGTCCATCATCGGGACGCGCAGGCGCATATCTGGCAGCGGAGGCGGTATGGCCATGGCTGTCGAACGCGCCGGAAGAAGTACGATACTCGGATGTGTGTGGTGGTGGCTGGGGGGTTGGATCGGTCCCGCTCCCCCTAAAGTCACCCCCACTACTGCTTCCTGGAGCGTTGCCGCTGCGGTCTCCCGCTGCACTGGCGGTCTCCTGAAGCTGAGAGTAGTATTCTTCGCGCTCTCGCTTAACACCGGATCGGATCTCGTCCCGGGACCCAGTCAAAGACTGTGGGTGTGCACGAATTTCTGCGGCGGTGATGGCACCGCGGAGAGATTCGCCCGGGACGTGAACGGTAAGGTGGTTGCGCTGAAAACGCTCACGGAGTGTTTCGGCTCCAAGGTTCGGCGCTCCGACCTCTTTCCTCTTTTTGGAGGCCTGCCAGAGGCGATCGGCCTCAGTGGCAACCTCTAACGTCCATGCAACCCTACCAGCCTGAGTCCGAACTGTTGTCATCTGCGCACGAAACTCATCATCCTCCGCAAAGCGCTGTGCTAGAGACATGTATGGATGATACATGGGAGGATAATTTGGATTCTCAGGCGGGATGCCGTCCGCGTCGGCGTCTGCACGTAGCTTGTCGCACTCCTCCCGAGATGGAGAACTCCAAGCTAGCCACTTCTGATGCCGTTTGTCAGCTTTCTTCCCCATGTTTTGAAGCTCGTCTTTAGCGTCTGTCTGTGGCTTCTTCGAGCCACGCGTATCAATGGGGGCAGCTGTGATGCGCTTGGCGACGTCATCCGGCTGAGTGGCGGCAAACGCAACGAACTGTTCTCGCCAGGCCGCAACTTCGTCCGGCCATTTGGAGTTCTCGTACCTCATGCAAAAGGCACATTTCAGAGTGGCCCCAGGCGTGTCCAGATCAGCTGGCATCCGAGCGTTGCAAATTGCGCAAGACGGGATGCGAGTCTGTAGCTCTGGAGGTGCCAGTCCTGTGCTCTCGTCGAACTGAACGACCCCTGCGAGCAGGGTCGCGAAATTCTCCTGAGATACGCTCCCACCTGACGCAGAGACGATTTGGCGGGCCCGATCGAGGTGATCAGGTTCAAGTGGGGCAAAGATCTTCTCGTCGTCTTCGTCCAAGATCTTGTCAAGGTCGCTGCGGTTTCCCGCTGCACCCTGAGACTCGGCGGAGGCGGAAGCAGCGACAGCCTGGTACGCATCTTGGAGAACTTGAGTGGCGAGTGTGCGTTGTGATAACTGTGAACCAACGACAGAATCAATAACGGTTTTGGTAGCCTCCACATTGTCTTGCGATGCTAGGGTTTCCCCTTGCTTCGTAGCCAATGTGGAAATCTTTCCGTCGTGGGGCGCCTCATTCACGAACTCATCCTCCACATAGGTCTCTGTGCCCATGCGGAGTGCAGCAAGGCCAGGATGATTCTGCACAACCTCGGCGTTCTCAATGTCGATGAGTGCAAATTTGTCGCCAGCCTGCTGGTAGAGGTTCAAGTATGCCATGGCGCACCATGAACGTCTGCCGTATGCCAGGGTTCTGTATCGGAAAGTACCAATGCACTGGAAAAGGTACTTTGTGAAAGCTCTGTGTCCACATTGGTCTGGGAAACGGTGACACCATGGTGCATCGCAGTTGAACTCGAAGGTCATTGTTGTATTTGCGATATCGTCCATGTTCAAGACAACTGTGTACTCCATGGTCTGTTTCACTTTGGTGTTAACGACACCGTGATGCCCAGATCTACGAACAATGTGGACTTTCTTGACTGCTTTGAAATAGTCTGGTAGGTCGGACTGATCTGGTCCATATGTGAGAGTTATCTCCGCGTTATCCTCCATTGTATCAATCTCATTGCGGATATCAATCAGCTCTGGGGACCAGTCATCCTTCTTGAGGAAGTCATCATCAGCATGTTCTGGAACATGTGGCACAGTGTCACCATTGCTGCGATTTCCCGCTGCGCCGTCATCATAACTTTCCTCTGGAAAATCCGTTGGTACAGGGATTTCGGTCGGCGAGCTCTGGTCCTGTGTGGGGACCGGCATCTCTGTAGGTGAACTGTGATCGTCTGCCGCCAGAGGGTGATCCTCCGCTGCCGGCGGAGGATAGTCGGGCGAGTGTGGAGTGATAGTCGGCGACGGAGGGTCAACTGCCATTGGTGTCGGTTCTGGTACGACTGTCGGCGATGACTGGGCCGGAGGTACATCGTCAGTGGGCACGTCCAAAGACTGAGGGCTCCTGATCAATTTAAGCAATTCACCTGGCTCAGCTCCACGAGCATCTATGTCGGCGACCTCCTCAACCTCTGGGGGCTGTTGACTGGGGGCGCTGCGGTGTCCCGCTGCACTAGAGGCGTCTGTATGCCTCTGGCGCAGTGGAGCACGAAGATCTCCCACAGCCCTGACGTCACTGGTCGGCGTCATGATCGCATGACGGGGTGGAAAGTTAACTGGGGGACCGAAGCGAAGGTCATCTGGGAGTGAGTTGGCGTCAAAGTCTGGGCAAGGTACAACGCGGGCAAGCGTGTTGCCCGCCAGCATGCCCTTCGTGCCATCCCAAACGTTCATCCAGTGATCTCCGATTTTCACGGTCACGTATCCCATGAACTGGCCTACCTCGCGAATGGGTCCGAATAGGGATCCCATTGGTTCGCCTTCATGAGGGCTAACGCGCTCGCCAACCCAGGAACCATCTGAGTGTTTCGATGGCGGGTGAGAGTAAAAGTAGCAAGCTTGTCTTGTTTGAACGTAGTCTCCAATCCGATAGGTCTCATGGGGACCCATGGGCGGCCAGGCTGACGTGATGTGGCTAACGCGGCCCTCAGTGGCAGCCTGTAGAAACCATTGGTCGTAACGCTCGTGAATCTGACGATTACGCTCGCGCTCCTGGTCTGTTGTCAACTGCGAAGCTGCGGTTTCCCGCTGCATAACAGTTGGTATAGAGACGTCAGGGGCGGATGTGTCGCCAGACTCGTCACGATGTGCTCGGATCGGAGGTGCCACAGGGCGGATGTTAACCAACCCGACGGCCTTTCTAGCCGCTGTTAAGGCATTGATTGCATCAGCGAGTCTACTCTGTGTCCTCAGCAGCGCGGCCTCGGACTTAGCAAGGGCGGCTTCCCTCTCGGTGGCCTTCTGGGCAGCAGCCGCGGCCGCGTTGTGTGGGTCTAACGTGAGGCCCTCAACTCCCTCGGAGACTTCTTCCACGGCTGTATCTCTCGGCGCGGCGGTCTCCCGCTGCTCTGCTGCGATCTCTCGCTGCACGTGCGGGGGGGCCGAAGCGATGGGAGTGTGTGCCGGTGGAGGTCCTGGGGGGAGCGGCGGAACAGGCGGCGAAGCCTTGGCAATACCTTGTCCAGGTACAGCTCCCACTGGTGGCGGCGCATGCCGTGGTGGCGGTGGTGGAACCCTGTTGTCGCCCACGACCTGGCCAGGATACACGTTGGGAGCGATCGGCGGCGGTAACTCTCCTCTAGGAGGTCTGCCGACGCCGTCTGGTGGCGGGGCCTTCCTCTGGGGTGTCTTGGGAGCACGTTGCCCAGGCTGGCCTGGCTGGAGTGGAGTCGGAGGCGGAGGCGGAGGCGGTGGAGGCTTCTTTGGCACATCGTTGCCTCGAGCCAGGGGTCTGGGCTTGTGCACAGTCGGAGCAGACGGCTTAGGTGGGGTTGGAGGTGCAGCTGCGGTTACCCGCTGCGCATCGCCCCACGGGTTATTGCCATGGCCATACACTTGCCATGGCCACGAAACTGTGGAGCGCTCATACTTGGACCGTGGCTCAGAATCACGAGGAGGTCTGGCCAGGTCGTCGTCGTCTGGGCGCCCCCAGATTATTTTGCCGGTAGCGATGTTCCTGCAACGAATAAGACAATGTACTGGGATGTCGCGTTCTGCCATTATCGCGCCCTGTTTACCCTTCCACCAAGTGATGCCAGCCGTAGCGCATTTCTGATGGTCAATCTGAAATTCACACTGTTTCTTAGCGGAATGAAAGACGTACGGCGGTATGGTGGCGTAGGGGTTCTGGCCGCAAGAGTGAGAGAAAGGATGAGCGGAGGCAAAGACCTCGGCACGGGTTGCCCCATGCTTGTGGTCTCGCTTGTCGAATCCTTTGATTATGCCTGGGTTAGACCTTGGTGAGCCTTCGGTAATGCTCCGCACTGAAGACAGCTCGGTTGCGTGCCAGAGATATGGAGTGTCATGAACAGACAACTCCTCCCAACCCATGTTGTGGGCTGTGGAATATGGGTGCACCTCGGACTGACCACCTGTGCTTCGTATGGCCAAGATGCGGCCGAACGGAAACGTAAGTGGATTGAGGTCAGAGCCGACGGGTGCAAACACTTCTGTGCGCGACTTTCCATCTGCATGGTATTGCAGCATACGAATGGCCATGTAACAATAGTAATCGGCCAAGTCGATGTAGTCACCATTGTCACGCTCAGTTTCCCAACATGCTAGGACGGCCTCGTTCGTGGGTGTCTTGCGGTATTCCCATTTCTCCTTCTTTCTGTGGTAGTATTCTTGCTGGCTGCGCTGCCAGCAATTCATCGCACACTCTCGAAAGGTGGATGTCTTGGAAAAATCGATGTTCAGACGCCGATCGTGATATGCGTTGGTCACTCCACTTGTGTGACGGAGTATCGTCATGAGAAACTTGCTAAACTCCCAGCGTCCGAAGTCGCATCCATCAGGAAGAGGTGGGCCGTATGGGCAATCTCGCCATGGGGGCAAGGCGATCCACTCATATGCTCCCTCGAACCAGCGGCTGCCGACGAGATCGTCGGCGTATTTGAGCACGTGAATGTCCTGTTCATTGGTCAGGCGCCGCGGGTCGTTCTCGGGGACATTGTCCGGGATTGTTCTGCGAAGCAGTGGATCGACATCAAAAATGACAATGGCATTTGGATGATCGGGATCAATCAATGCTAACTCTCGTGGGGTCTTCCATTTGTCCATGTCATCTGTACGCTTCTTGACCCCGGAGAAGTAGCATGCCCGCTGTGGTGTCAAAACTTCGTACTTGGACGATGTCTCTTCGGCTACGGTTTCCCGTTGCAAGACCGTGTCATCGTCCTCGGACTCAGCGGTCGTCATCGGGTGGTTGTCCATCCACTGCTGGGCCTCCGGGTTGAGAGCCATTTCTTCCGCCAATCGGAGGTGCCGGGCATCGCCTTTACCGTTCTTCATAAGGTCAGGGTCGAGCAGGTAAAGGCCGGCGTAAATGGCGGCACACAGTCGTGCGTGTCTCTCGCGCCAGGAGGTCTCGGATGTGCATTCCATGTAGCCAGTGATCCAAGAGTTACGGTCTGGTCCAAGCGATTTATTACGAGTGTCCTGGAGAAGGCCTCGGTATAATTTGGACATCTGAGAAACATGATCGGCCATGACATAATCGTCCTGAGTCATCACTAATGCATATGTCGGGTCAGCCGTCGTGTCCTCTGTGACTGGCAAGAAGGTAATGTCACCTTCTTGGTTCAGAACGGCGCGCATCCCAAGGTCCTCACGCTGCTGAATAGATTCTGCGTTGGAAGCAAAGGCCGTGGTTGCGCGCGTGGATGTCTCGTCTTCGTTTTTCATACCAGATCGCTTAAGATGTGCTGTGATCATTTTGGCGATCTCGGGAGCGACGGTAGGCGGGGCGGCGGCTGTAGCAACGGTTTCCCGTTGCACAGCTGCGGTGTCCCGCTGCTTGGTCCAATTGCAGAGGTTATGAGCGGCACGCATGCACATCAACTCATTGGTCTTCGCACGATCAACGTTTGATGCTGAAACGTGATCGTATAGACTCTGGATGTGTACTTGACGATGGTGCCACGCGATCAGCAACATGTGGGACAAACTATGAGATTGTGGCTCATTAAGCGGCTTCACTGCGGGCTGTTTGAAAGCGTAGAACTGACTTGGCTTAGAGTTCATTACGCCGTAAAGGTTCTTGAGTGTTGCAAAGGTGACCCATTGCGCAGCGAAGCGAGCCCAATTCGCACCTGTCTTCTGGCAGTGCCATCCATCATCCTTGGTGCGATCCATAGCTTGTGTCCATGCCGAGTTGTTGATCACGGAAATACCACGTGTCTGCATAAGGATGCACATATCTTTCGAGATGGTGTCGAAGTGGTGAGGTAAGCCCCAATCTTTGGCCGTGCCAGGGCCAATGACGTGAGGATGTTTATACCAGTTCGCAACGTCGCAAAATCTATCAAGGCCGATAGTGATATGCGGCATCATCTCGAGCAGGCATCCTTCTTGTGCTTCCCACTTGCGTTGGTACGCACGGTGGTCCCGTCTCTCCCAACCCAGGTCCACTCTTTGGGCATCGACGCTTTTCTGATTGTAGTCTGGGAACGTGATGTCATTGTTGTTCCACCAGAAAGTGGCAGTGGCACCACGCTCATACCACAATTGTTTGTAATGAGCATCAAGGTCGGCCCAAGTGTCCCATAGGGCTTCATCCATGTCGAAGTAGCGTTTTCTTTGAGCGGTGTCCATATTCTGGGCGCGCATCTCTCTGAGCGTGGCGATTCTTTCGAGGATATCACGATGGAGACTCCAGAGTGAAGAATCAATACCATCAATGGTGGTGCCTTTTTCAGCGTTGGTGATGATGATTCGTTTCCTCTCCGATGCGCGCTGGTCCAGGCGCTGAAGCTCTGGGACAAGGCTCAGGTCTTTGTAGTCTTCATCGGACGAACCCTCGGGGCGCTGAGGAAGATCCGTGCCTGGCTGCACGACGTGATCATCCCAGAATCCTGGAATGTAGGAGTAGAACCAGTCCAGGATACAGTCCCGAGCCGCGGAAGCTAGAGTAGCGAGAGTGGCTCCTCCCATGTACTCTTGATGCACTGGGGTTGGGACGAGTAGCGTTGAGAAGGGTTGTCCAACTTGGCGAATACAATCATAACTGCACAGCATGTTGATGGCCTCTTCAGGCGTATGGTAATTCTTGCTGGCTTTTCCCATCATAGGTCCCGAGTCGGTGAAGATGTAGAAGAATGGGGTGGCAGTGCCTGTAGGTCCAAGGGCATGGTTAATGGATAATCCAAGATCCTCTGTGGCGATCTGCATCCAGCCATTCTCATCCGCGAAGCATTTGAGCACGGAAGCGTTGGTCCACGTGTGATGCTTAGCGTGATCGAAGTCAATGAAATCGTTAGTACTGTCACCGCGGGATGTAGAGTCGGCACAAACCAACAAAGGGTCGGAAGCCAACAAAGGAAAAATCTGTTGGTTGTGTGATGGGCATCCGAAGATGTTTCGCCTTTGGTGTCCCGGGGCCCAACCACTAGTACGAACGGGACTCTCGTTCGCCTCAAGATCCTCACGCCAGGGGTCATCACCGCTGCGGTTTCCCGCTGCGTATCGATGGCTACCTGTGTCGGTGAGGCTAGCGATGGCAATGGGGCGAGACAAGTGGCCCCCAGATCCGCACGGCGGGTCCAAACGACAACTGCCCCCTCCTATGTACTGGACATGGTGTTTAGGCGAAGCCGTTCTCATGTCACTGTTGAGGTCTCGAGCGGGGATGTCGATGAACGAGTTGTAGCTGTTTTCCACGAACGAGCCAACCGAACCTGCGCAGTCGCTCTTGTGTGGAAGAGCTTTTCCGTGTGTCAATCCAGAAGAGGGCCGCTGGACACCAAAATTATGTCCGTGGTTGGGCGTGTCAAGGCTGTCTAGACCTAATGGGCGATGCTCCTTTTTGTACATGTTATATGTGTCGTCAAGAGAAGAGCTCACCCATCCACCAATGGCGGTGGATCCAACTGTAGGCCATGCACCTTGGAGTCCTTTCCACAAGGACGTGGCGGCGTGTGAGAGGCACTCAAGAGATGGCATCAACGGTGGCTCGCTGCGGTCTCCCGCTGCTATGCTGCGGTCTCCCGCTGCACGGCCGAGAGCCTCGGTGCGAAGCCAGTTGAAGTGTTGAACGATGCTCTCCAATTGGTCAGTCATATCCTGGTCGAGGCAAGCCTTGGCTACATACGAATGCAGAACAGCAAAGAATGAAACCCAAGGGAGTGTCGTCTCCTGCAACAAATTTTGCATCGAAATCTCAACATCCATCTCGACGGCGTTACGAAGGTCTTTGCGTGAGCATTCAAGGAAGCAAACGCCAGAGCCCTCTGGTGCCTGAGTAAAAGCTATCGGGAACTTATTAGGGCCTGCCCACGGTAGCTGAGTATCGAACGCAGCTCCAACAGTGGGTCGAATGATTGGTCCGTCTGGAGGAAGAGTGCAGGCTGGGCGCTGGATCATCGGAAAGGCACGATTGAAACGTAGTGTCCCTACCGTGATGTCAACCATGTCAACGTCCTGGTCATCGCCGCCCTCTAGCGGGGGTTGCCCTCCGCGTGGAGCGCTAGGGTTACCCCCTGAGCTCGATGCGGTGCCCCGCTGCATGCTGCTGGGGGGGGAACGAGACCGATCCTGCAACTGTGTGTTTGAGCCGCCTACCGCGCCGGGGCCAGGCAGGGCGGCCGGAGTTTCCTCCGCTTGGGAAGAAACGCTGCGGTTATGCATAACATCTCGTATAACAAGAGTGCGTAATGGTGAAGAAGCGCATGGATCAGGGGAAAACGATGTCGAAAAATGGTGACCTGTATCAACCTTACGCCTAGTTCGGGTCGGGCTCTTAGCCCGGGTCGGTCCCGGGTCTTTCTTGGCCCGGGTCGGACTCTTCTGAGGAGACTTGCGGCGTTGTCGCGGGGACTTGGTCCGTGCCGAACGCGAAGCGTTGGACCCGGATGTGATGCTGTGATGATGTCCACATGAGTGCAAACCCTCGTGATTAGGGCAACCAACACATCTCTTACCACATGCTGATCCAACGTCGCCCCAGGGGTCCTTGGAAGTGAGAGCAACTTCACAGAAGCCCGAACATCCTGGAGGTTTTGGGGGGTCGGCGGAGTGCGGTAGACCGTTGGGTGCATTCCCCTCGTCCTCCGTCATAATATGTTGACGCATGCCCTTATTCAATGATGGCGAAGGACGAATGAGCGCAAGCTCGAGAAGTGTTTCCCAAACATTACTCTTTTTGGAGTCGAAATGTTTTGTCATCATGTCCGCAACTTGTTCCTTAGTACCTACGTGTGACAAATGTATTTGTTCATGTTGACAGACTTCCACGATCCAATCCAGGTTGATTCTATGCGTGCGATGGAGGTGCCGCAATGCGGCCGTCCTACCTTTCTTTACTATTTTGATAACAGCCTCATTGTCCTCGGCTATGATAAGCTGTACCTGCGGAGGGCTCTTATCAGAATGAACTTTGCGATGGTCATGTAGAGGATGTTCGCCGAATGTTGTTAGGGTGGATCGAGGAGAGTCGTAAGTGCCAGGGGCTGGGGTTTCCCCCTGCTTCTTATACGTTGGTGGCTTACGCTGTTTGCGAGAGGCGGCGGCAACTTTGTCGCGGGCCTTGTGCGTGCGTACAACGTGTTCCCAAAAGGTAAGCAGGGGGAGGCCTTCAACCCGGAGCGCCGTGTCCAACGCGACGATTTCGGATTCCGTAGAGGAATGCGAAACCACGGTTTGTTTCTTACACACGGCGTTGATCGGGAAGAAAGTGTTGGGGCCCACAATGGCGGCAAAGATGCCTGTCGTGGACTTCGACGTAGAAACACAATCTGCATAGGAAGCGTCTGTAAACAGTATAATGGAAAGTTTATCGGCGGAATCGCCGATGAAACCCTGCAAGCTATGCGTCTTGGTGTGCTTGATGTAGCATACAAGACGATGCAGACGTTTGTCGCAAGCTCGATTCCATTTGGTAATCTCGCGTGCCAACATGCAGACTGGGTGTAATAAATCAAAGCGACAGCATCTTGCAAGATATAAAATTTTCATTAGAATGCTAGCCGACTCTGGGCCGAGGACGCCTTTGTCGTCAAAATCAGCTTCTGTGAAGGCGGAGTCCTCGATCCCAGGGGTTTCGGAGACGGGTAGGTCTCGGAACTTCATTTTCGGATTGTCTGGAATGGTAGCAGCAACCTCAAGGTAGCGATCGATACATTGATCAATATACCCGCTCATATTATATCGAACGCCACGGACATCTTTGGCAGTTTTGTAGGCTGCGGTGTCCCGCTGCGCTTGAGGCAGTAAAGGACGAATGGTCTCCATACGTTTGTTGAACTCGATGTCTGATACTGTATATGGAGCCTGTCCGCAACCGAGATATTGATCAAGTTTGGTGGGCGGATCGATCTTGATGCCACTGTCCCGGATGAGGTTCCATCCAGCTTCTAGGTTGTCTTTTGGGCCGGCCAGCTTGAAGTCGTCGACGTATACAGAAAGCACCAATCCAAGTTTAGGGTGGGTCCAAATGCATTCCCATCCTTGCATAGGAACGAATCCTTTGCTCTCAAGGCATGTCTTGCAGTGTCTCTCCCAAAAGACGCCAGCAAGAGGATGACCATAGAGAGCCAAACGGAGTCGGCACACTGGGTCTTTGTATTTAGCCCATGATGCTGGTCGACGTGCCGGTGGGAGGCTGATCCATGTATCGACTGGGTCAATTCTGCCATCACCGTACAACAGCGCCTGCGTGTATGCTGATGGTGCATCACTCTGGCCACCATTGTAACCGGGCATGTGTGCGACAGCATCAACGAGCTTTGACGCCTCAATATGTGATGCGCTGGATGCGGCATCAGCGAAAACCGCTGCCAGGCCTGTTTGATCTTTCATAGTATTTCCCTGGCAGACAACGCGACCTTTGTATTTGCGCTGTTCAGGTGGGAGTTCGGAATGCTTCACAGTTCCGAGTTCGAGTAAATGCGCAAAATGAATGTCCTTGCCCTCCTTAATGGCCTGCGCTTTGACATCGGCGCGTTCAGCGACGGTGTCTTCCATCCATGTGGTCTGTGCGCGAAGGCGATCATATTCTCCACGGAGAGCGGCCTGAGCGCGTGGTTCTGCTGCTATTTGCTTTTTATTGAGGCTCTGGGTTACCAGTGCATATGAGGTAGTTTCATGACGCTCACGATGTGGCTGATCAGGCGTGTCTTTGGGAAGGACGGCCATGATAGGAGCATCAACAAAACCAGAAACCTTTCTCTGCCGGACAAACTGCGCGAAGGTCGGTTTCAGTGTGAGACAAAGTGGATTCAAAGCACCGAATGATGGACCATCGTGTTCAATGTTTGTCGGTGATGCGATCGCCACTGCAGCTCTAGCCGGCGATGATGACGATGCACTGGTTTCCCGGTGCTCATTATCGGGTAAATAATACAGCACCGTAGTAATGTCTCGGGGACCACCAGGGACAGGGGCGTACAAAATAGTTTTGTCTGTGACGCCCTTGACTTGTTCATCTCGGATCGTGTCTCCGGTGTGCGTGTCAAGAGTGATTCGACGCTCGACACGGTCCCATTTCGGTCCATCCGAGCGTGTTGTTCTAAGTGTTTTGGCGTTGTTATCCTGACGAGACCAGGTCTTCAGAGTTGCCTCATGTCGGCGAGCACGAGCTTCGGAAACCAGCTTACCGAATGCACGTTCGCGATCGCGCTGGCGACCAGAAAGACACTTCCAGTACTCCACGAGACAGTGATCGGGCCTAGTAGTTTTCTGTATTTTGGTATCACGTCCCATTGATTTAATTTTGCCATCGGAAGTGTATTCTGGAGCATAGTAAAATCGCACGGTGCCTGTCCAGGGTTCTCCCAGGGCTCGATGATCGCTCTCACTGACTCCATCCCATGTGTCTCTGAACTTGTCCTGTCCCTGGAATGTCGATGTAGTTTCAAATTCACGAATTACATCGAACTTTTCCAATGGTACCGGTAGCCCTTCTGGGGCGTCCGTGGGGATAAACAACTGTAAACGTGGGGTACATATGTGACGAAGAATCGTAGCATCACGTACTTCCCAATAGTCTGGAGTTGCCGCAGGGGCGGTTGGTAATTCTGCCTCTGCGACGGCTGGGGTTTCCCCCTGCATCGGCGCATGAGCAGGGTCGTCCCAGTCCACAGGGTAGTTGCTGAGTCGTGGGTCATCGTTGCGCATGGGGTCCAAGCAGTCGCCGAGAGGTATTTTGGCCTCATCTGCAATGGACTCGTGCATGGGCGGGTTATGATGAGTAAGAACGCCGTCAGCGACTGGGAACTCAAGTTTAGCTGGTACGACGATATCTTTGACACGATGAACGTGACAATGGGTGCTGTCTGGGTATTTGGCATATGTGGCGGTGTCGACGACTAGGTAATCTCCAGACCATCGTCCGCCAGCATGCATATGATAACCCATGAACAATCCCTCGCGTGTCGTCTTCGTGAATTTCTTGCCATCACTATCTGTGTTGAGTTCCGGGTACAGGCATTTCCAATATACTTTGGAGCCAAAGGGTACTGTACGTCCATTGAATGACTCTCCGAAGCGAATCTCATATGGCGTAAGTTCCGCCTTATTTGGATCGGAAGATGCGGTACCGGTAGTAGACAGAGAGAAGTTGGTGGCATTACAGAAACATTGCATAGCCTCGCACCACCATTCATGTCCCAGACCAGAAGCCATAAGGACAGCCTTTGTGCCTTTGACCACGCGCTGCACAGCACGCTCTACAGTCCCGTTAGTCTGAGGTCGGTGTGGCGTGCTGGTATCATGGCGCCAGCCAAGTGTGGCACATGCTTTGATGAGTTCTTTGGAATTGTCGGTATAAATATGTTTAACCTCATCATTGGGGGCGACAAATTTCGTCAGACTAAGTTTGGTGGTTTCGGCATCCTTGTGCAATGCTGGATAGGCCATCATGGTGCCCGTGTGCTTGTCTAGGACAACGAGAGCACACCTTTCCTTCAGCCTGCCAGTGGCCTCATCATCTCCAATAATGATATGATCTGCTGTCAAGGAATCTCAAAATTTCTTCGGTACGAACGCCTCATAAGTAGAATCATCTTCGTTTTTCTCGAGATCTGAACGCATCTTATGTTTTCTTTTGCAAGGCTTGTTGCGAATCAAAGCTCGAGCGCATATCTCACAATCTGGGTGTTTGGGAGAATGAGTCAAGTAATGACTGGGGTCAATGCTCGGTCTCTCGACGACAGGGAGAGCGCACTCAGGGCCCTGCTGCGGGTCACCGCTGCACGAGGGTTTATTTAGAACCTCGAGGGTGTAACACCAGCATGGGCCTTTAGTGGGGGTCTCCTCTGCGGGGTCGATGGGAAAGGTCTGAAAGCGACCACGACCACAGTCCCTGTGAGACATGCTTTTCCACTGTGGCAGGATCACTCCGCAGCATGATGTCCTGACGCGTCGGCGTGGGCATTCCTTCGTGTGTCGCCTCGCGGAATACAAGGGGGTCGGCGGAGGTGGCGGAGCATCATGCATGTGGTCGATATTGATCTGTGGAATAAAGTTATGTACCACAGCCTGTTTAGGCTGGCCATGTGGGGGTGTTAGTACGCATCCAATTCTTCTGTTCCAATGTATATCCCAATCATCTTCCTCGACAAGACGACCCATGGACCAAACGGACGGGCAATTATCCATGATCAGGGTGTCTTTCTCGATGCCGAGTGCTGGGATTTTGACTCGTACATGTTGGTTGACGAATCTCTCGCCATTGGCGGTTTCCAAAATGTGTTCTCGTCCAATGCGAATGCCCTTTTTCTCGGATTCTGTCATGTCGGCTTTATCTGAAATGTGTAATGCCGAACCGCTATCAAGGACGAAAGAACGCGATATTGCTACCGTGTCCTTTGTTGGAGGGGCGCTGGCTGCAGTTTCCTGCCGCGACGAAGCTGCAGTTTCCTGCTGCTCTGGTGCTGCAGTTGCCTGCTGCGCCGTGGCATATGTGTGGAGCAGCACGTCCTCCTGTGGAATTGCGACGTAGCAATAATCGAAGTGGATGTCCTCGTCGTCGTCCAGCCTCCGTATGAGGGCGAATGCATTCTCCTGGGCGCGTGTCAGATGAGCCTGAGAACGGATCCACCACCAATCGGGTATTGGATCTGGAACGTGGACAGCACCGCCTTTGTTTGGTGACTCCCGATACGGTCTCATCTTACGTCGAACCGTGAAAAAATCGATATCGGTAGCAGCAAGGTTCCAGCGAACCTTTAGTTTTGGTGTCGATGTCGTCGCAGGCGGTTTGGTCTTGAGAATCTGGGCCTTTGAGATACCATGTGTAGGTGAAACTGCGAGGATCTTCTCGCGTATCACGTACACTCGGTTGGTGTTCCGAGCGGGAGAGCGCTGTCGTTGACTGGACTGCGATGTCCGACTGGAACGGGAGCCAGATCGTGAATCTCTCTGAGACCATCTTGTACCGCCTGGACTACGTGATCGGCCTTGCCGCTGAGACGAACGAGACGGCGATCGCGAGTCCTTCTGGGACCAGCGAGTGCCACCTGGGCTCTTGGAGGGCTGTCGAGTGTTCGTTGAGAAACGACGGTTGCCCCCCGGACTCCTGGAGTAAGCCCTGCCCCCCGGACTCCTGGTGAAAGATCGTGATCTCTGCGACCAGCGTCTACCACCTGGGCTTCGGGAGGGGAACCTCTGTTCGCTTCTGGGCCTGCTGGGGCTGCGAGGCGGCGTCTTGAAGCCATTTTTATAGTGGGCAAATTTGCAGGTATCCCCGTTGGTGCAATTGCCCTTCTGATAGAAGACGCAAGGATGCACGTGGTGCCGGTTGCAACCAGTGCGCTGACACATATTACCCTTTGCGAAATCGTAGCAAAAATACCTGGCAGCTGGAGGCCTCGAAGTAGCCGCGCCAGAGGCGCTGCCTCGAGCGTCTCTACGATGTTGAGATGATTGGCGATTCCTGGGAGGATCACGAGACGACGGGTGGCGTCTGGGCGGCGGTTTCTTTTCAGCAGTGTGCAAAAACTTACATGTATCTGGACGGGGACACCCTTTGCCCTTGAAGAAAGGGACGCAATGTGAGTTGCGGCTTGATTGTTTGGTCTTAGTCTTGGCAGGGGCAACGGTGTCCCGCGATTCTTTTTGCATGCTGTATTGATTCTTCTGTAGCTTGTGTAAATCAAGAACGTCGTAAACTCTTTGATGGAGCCAATTGTATGTCTTGATCTCCTCTCCGTTCTCATCTTTGGCTCCAGCCCTGGCTTTGTTGTATTTGCTCATGTCTTCTTTCATCCAAGGATGTCTCTGAACCTGAGTACGAAAGAGGGATTCCATGATGTACATCTCGGGTAGTTTGGTAAGAGCCAATAGTAATCGATCCCATTCGACGATGAAACGCTGGAGATCGTCTCCGTGCATGCGTAGATTCTTAATGCGATCAAAGTCGTGAAGGTGATCCTCGGCAACGGTGACGTCAAATGAACGGATAATTTTCTGATATACCTGACGTCCTTTAAGCATGCGCTTGGCTTTGTGTTCAACGTCCTCTAACAGCTTCATTTGCAATCTTAACTCATGTGGGAGGATCTCGAGAAGAGCGTCAGCTAACTTACAGTCGAGGCTCTCGAAGTCGCCGCTGTCGGCGAGATCCTCAAAAGTCATCTCAGGGTTCTCCGCTATCATGATGAAGGCGTACGCCTGAGCTGGGCGTCCAGAGGCGTTTCTGAAACCCTTACGGACTCCGTTCATCCAATCGGCGACTCCTGTGATCTTAGGGAAGCCTGGGACCCGAACACGGTCACTTTCTTTGACTGTGGCAGGAAGTAGTGACCCGCCAGCATTATACGGGGATTGCGCAACGTTGGAGCCGAGTGTACCTATATTAATGGGAGAGTGTGTTCGAAAGCTAGCATTGTCTGCAGCTGTCTCAGGGGCAGAAGGCTGGGCTGCGGTTCCCCGCTGCTCGTCAGCACCAGTTCCTGCCTGAGGAAGTGTCGGCTTGGAAGCGGCCCCAGTAGAACCCCCCGCATCGCGAGCAGCGGCGTCAGGGGAGGGGCGGCGATAGCCGGTATCAGGTGTATGTTTGGCTGCGTCCGCGATGTGATCTTGTATTGTTTGCTCAAGCGTGGTGTTGTCTGCTTGCAGTTTTGCGACACAATCAGACAATACTTCCCATTCAGCGTGTTGATGTTTCTGAGTGTCTGTGAGGAATCGAACGTCATCCTTATTGTGGGTAGTAAGATTGACAATTAGAGTACGCAGGTCAACATTCTCGTTAGCAAGACGAGCCATCTCAGCGTTCATTTGATCCAGGCGCGCATTCGCGCGTGCTGACTCGGCATCCCTCTCGGCCACAGAATCCTGCAGCTGCCTTTGCAAGTGGGCCACCTCCGCTCGGACGGTCTGTAGAACAGCTGCCGTCACGTCGGGGTTGGTCACCGTAGCAGTGGGACTCACCTGCGCAGTATGAGCCCGTGCGACCTGCAGCTCAGCTACGGTCTGCTCGAGAGTGTGGACTCTGGATAGAAGCTGTGGTACATGTTGAACCTGACAGGAAGAGAGTTGAGCTTGGAAAGCGTTCTCGGCCTCACATAACTTGCCATACAAATCTTGCTGAACGGAGCGTGTATAATCGTGCAGCTCACGTGCTGCAGCTTCCGTTTCACCACGGATCGTGGCAATATGACCTTGTAGTGCGGTGGAAGGCGCTCCGAAGGCACCTGAAGCTGTGCCCGCGACTTCTCGCAGCTCTTCGCGAAGAATGCGTGCACGTTCATCGTTGTGTTGACGAATCTGAATGACGCTAGCTTCAAGTCGATCGAAGTCGGACTTGACGGCCACAAGTTCGTTAGTCTCGCGATCTCGTTGTGTATCGAGACGCTGCATCAGCTGTTGCATGATCCGACGGTCCTCTTGGACGGCAGCGTCCAGGATCGAAAGACCCTGTTGGAGGTCACTCCGGAGGACGGCGGTATCAGAGGCCACAGCCTTGTGGACGAGGCTAGTTTGATATTCAACGTATGTGTGCACGTGATCTCGTAGCTCAGCCATGTCTTGCATTGGCAGAGCCTCCCTATGTCGGTTTGCGGCTGGGGAACTATGGGGCCTAATACGAACCCCCCGGACAGATGGACTCCTACTGCCGCGATCGTCTCGAATAATGTACTGTTCGGGGCCACGCCTGGGAGCTTGGCTCTTAGAATGAGCACGGCGACTAGGGCCATGGTCAGAAGTACGGTTTTCGAATTCACGGACTCGCTCATAAACCTGTCCCTGTTCAATCCCTGTTTGTTCGGGCGTCCCATGGCCCCACCTTCGTGTGCCTGTGCCTCTCTCTCTCGGAGGGGAGGAAGGTGTAGGCATGTGTGGAGCTGCGGTATCCCGCTGCACTGTCTGGGACGGTGCTGCGGTGGCCCGCTGCGCTGTTTGTGGCGGGGCTGCGGTTTCCCGCCGCGCTGACTGGTGCAGTGCTGCGGGAGGGACGTCAGATGTGGTATGAAGGGTGGGGAATTGAGGCGTGAGCCCTGGAGCGGCGTGTAAGAATCGCTGCTGTAGGGGGGTCTGATCTCCAATAGGAAGTGGGGGTGCGGAAACGCTATGAGCATGCAAGGCACGAAGCTGTTGCAACTCAGCTTGCATAGCGTGGAGCTGAAGTGCCGCCTGGGTGGGCAACGCTGGCATTGCTGCGGTTTCCCGCTGCATTGACTGCGCTGCACTGGGTGGGGGCATAGCTTCGTCCAATCCGTCGGTTCCTGGAGAGATGGCCATGCGGGCCGCAAAATTGGGGGAAGCTCCTAGAATATCGGACATATCAGCATCCAAGTTGCGCGCGACTGACGGCGACGACTCATCATGCGGGAGGACGGACGACTGGTGTCGTGCCGTCATCTCGCATAACTAGTCCGATGTCGTCAGGTCGGGGCGCAGGTTGGACGCGATGTCGGATATAAAAGAGAAGGCTGATAACCTGTGTGAGGGTGAGGAGGACCAATGGACCGACCCCACCCCCGAGTGTCCGTCGGTAGACGATGAGGGACGATGGTTTTACCCAACGTACCTCCAAGTATCGAGTACCTGTCATCCGAGCCAAGAGGGGCGATGGATATGAGCAAGATAGGAGGAAAGTAGGGGGATTCACACACAGCAAGAGATCGCTTCTAGAATATATAGAGCTCGCCATAACGCCCGTGGCCAGCCCCGCCCTCCTCCTCCCTCTCCCTGGTCACGCACGGTCTCGCCAGGGGAGAAAGAACGGTCTGCAAACATTATGGACAAACGAGCCCAGACATGCGATGTCTTGATTTTGTTCACTACAGTGTCCCCA
Organism: Prorocentrum cordatum; assembly: GCA_963575745.1. Classification (NCBI taxonomy): domain Eukaryota; class Dinophyceae; order Prorocentrales; family Prorocentraceae; genus Prorocentrum; species Prorocentrum cordatum. Next base: position 384,870 of record CAUYUJ010006513.1, read on the forward strand.
GAAGTCCCGACCCTCCACCAGGACCAGCCGTTCGTTCGCAGTCGCTGTGTTTTTGTCGATGTTCCCCGACCCCCCCACACTGGAAATGGAGCGCCAATTGAGGCCTTCGGGTTGGGTTGGGGTGGTTTGGTGGGTGGTGACTATCCTAGGGGACCGAACTCTATACACCGACGCCTATGTCTGGTCTCACACTGAATCTCGCACAGGAAAGCGGATCCAGGTGTATACGGGAGCCTGGTGTATACATTCCCCGCTGTTCCACCAAGAGAAAAGGGAAACAAGTATACACCACACCACCCCGACGTGGCCCCCGACCCTCAAAAAAGTCCTGGGAGTGAAAAACCGCCCGCCACTGGTGATGCAGATGCTCCGGTTTCCGACATCCCCCCCCCCTGTCGTGGCCCCCGACATCCAGGCCGCCGCCTGGCTGATCTCGGCGGCCTCCGCCGCCGCCGCCGCGCGCGCCTCCTCGAAGAGCTCCGGGAGGGGCGGCCCGGCCCCCGCGGCGGGGAGGGCAGCGCAGCGCAGCCCCCGGCCCGCGAGGTGGGCGGGGAGCTCGGAGCGCCTCGGCTGGGACGCACGGAGACATGCTGCTGCCAGTTGTGCGTCCTCCTTGGAGGCGCGCGTCCGACCCGAGCACAGCATAGACCCATCTTGTAGTATATATATATATATATATATATACATAGAGAAAGAGAGAGAGAGAGAGAGAGAGAGATCGTCTCCAGAACGGGGTGGCCAGAAAGCGCCCGCCACGACGCATCTGCTCCAAGATTTCTCGGTGCGTGCGTCGCCCCCGGGGGGGGGGGGGGGCCGCCGCACCGCACCCAAAGCACGAGCATGCCTGGGCGACGACGGTCCCCAGGCGCCCTTGCGCTGCGGGGAAAAACGGAAGGTGCTTCGCTTCTTTGAAGGGGCCCCAGGACACACAAATACATACACACAAATAAAAATATTCCCCGTATTTTCCCATATTTTCTAGGTTTCTGTCTTCCCCCCCGCTTCCGATATTTTCCCATATTTTCTGGGGAATCGAGGATGAATTGTGTCTGTGTGTTTCTTTTCCTCCTGATTCTTGGAGCATCCGGGGGCCCTCACCGGGCCTCGGGACCGTCGAAAAACGACTCCGGATGAAAAACTGGTCCGGGGGAAAGGGTCCAGACCTCTGGGGGTCGACGCTGCGAAAAAAACACAACGTCGGAGGCCTGGGGTGGGAGCTCGGAAGTGTGCGGTCGGGCGTCTGATGCCTTCGGCGTCCTGGAACCCCCTCCTCCGCCGCCGCACATCTTTCGCAGCGTGATCCCCCAAAGACCTCAACCTCTTCCCGGGGGCCAGTTTCTCATCTCGTGTCTTCCTGTTGATGAGTGGCGACATCTGAGCCCAATCCCCACCAATCATCCATCCTCCCTGAATCGATGGGCGGCGGGGGTAGGGTTCGGAAGATTTCGCCACACATTCGAAGAATTCCGAAACCTACCCCCGCCGCCCATCAAGTTGCCTGAATCGTTGATCGTGGAAGGTAGGGTTCGGAAGATTTCGCCGCCGAGCCTCGAGACCTACCCCCGCCGCCCATCGAGTTGCCTGAATCGTTGATCGGGGAAGGTAGGGTTCGAATTTCGCCGCCGAAACTCGGTGCGAGCTCAGAAACATACGTTTAGGACCTCTCGCTTATCGTGTCGCGGCGGCGGCCCCCCGAACAAGCGGATAGCATGTCGCTCCGCTCCGCGGGGCGGGAGGCCGGAGAGAAAGCTCGGGACGTTGGCGCCCGGGGACCGGGGAGTGGTTCGCGTGTCGCGCCGAAGCGCGGTGGGCCAGCACCGGCGGAGCGACACGCTAAGCCAAGAGTCCCGATCGTGTACTGCCACACCTGCAGCACGGAAGGATAGGCAACCACCTGAACCCCACTGCTGCATGTCAGATCTTTGAAAGTCTGGCTGGGGTTCAGAACCTGAGGGATGTCTGCAGCCAAGGGAACCCCAGCAGGGGTGTCCGATGCCTCAGCGTCGGTTGGACCCGCAGGGGTAGGGTTCGCAACAAGTGGTCGCCAGCGAAAACATCCGTTCACTGCCAAGCGCCTCGCCTCAGCGCGAACGCGAGCGCCAGGATCCCATCGGGGCCGATCCGCTGGCAGAGCGCCGCGGCAGCGCCGGCGTCGAGGGCCAGCGTCCGGCTGGCCTCGAAGCCCGTGGTGGGGAGCGGGCCTGGAGGAGCGTTCGGAGATCCTGGCATGGCCTCTTGCTGGCACGCGCGTGGCGCACGCAGCCACGGGCCAGAGGCTTGAACCGAACCATGGACCAAACCACTTGGGCTGATGAAGCTACACGTCGGTCGGAAGAAGCAGGTAAAAACATGAAGCAGGAAGGCGGGAAAAGCAGGTTGGGGTCAGGCCCTCGCGGAGAATCACAAAACGCGGCAAAAGGATGCCGATTCTTGAGGTTGGCAGGCGCTAGAAGTAGATTGGGATCTGGGAGTCCAAAAACACCTGCTTTCAACGACCAGCGTGAACGGACGTGCGTGCAAATGCGCGTGCGCGCGAGCCTGAATTCTCGGCGTCGGCGCTGCTCGCAGGGGCGAAGGAGGGGAACGTCGGGGCTCAGAGCCCCAAATGCGGGGCCCCGGGTCTGGCCAAGGTCGGCGCGCTCCCCCAAAAGCCGCCGGCCGCGGCAGGGCAGCGCGATTGATATCGACTGGAAGTTGGGCAGATGCCCGTGCACGAGGATGCATGCATGCAGGCGTGTGCGTGATCACGAGCGCATGCGTACGCACACTGTCAGCGAAAGCAGGTTGAGCGAAGCAGAGCTGCAACCAACAGTCACCGAGCTCAATGGAAATCGACACCACCGCGAGGCTGTGCTGAGCCGATGTCATGCCAAGAGTCGCCGGATTCCACGCCAAAGCCAATGCATGCTGTGCTGGTCAGTGCCAACAAGCACTGGCAGGCACATTGGCACCGTCAGTTAGCGAGAGGTAGCATTGGCACCGTCAGTTCCTGACATCAATACTGCAATTGGGCCGATCGATTGTCAGCGGCAGCAGGTATCACTTCTGATCAATCAGATGGATGGAGGACGACATCCATCAGCTGCATTGCTGGAAATGGCAAACCCTGTCGGATTTCGGGAGGACTCGGGCCGAATTCGAGGATCCAACTTAGAACTGACCCGGGCATTCCTAGCCCAAGTCAGACGACCTACTGCCCAAGTGGGACCAGTTTGGGCCGCCTCGGGCCCGCCCTGAGGGCGCATCTTGCGGCCATCTTGGCAGACTTGCAGCCGAGCGGGACCGTCTGGACCCACCCACCCCCTGCTGTCCCCCTGCTGCCCTTCTGCAGCGCTCTGCCACCAATTGCGCCTTGCACCTAGTTCTTCTTGCTTCGCCCTGCTGCCTTCTTTGACGTGCGGGCACGAGCGAGCGCGACGCCGCGGGCGCTCGACCCTTTCGGTGGCATCTCATGGGAGCCTCCCATCCCATCTGTCGGCTCTGGCGAATCGACGCTAATCAACGCTAAATCGACGCTAATCGACGCTAAATCGACGCT